>JAYKKM010000335.1:1245000-1292500 GCA_035772405.1 Chrysogorgia sp. JL179-B06
CCAAGAATTTAGTGACGAGATACTGACGTTTCGAGCAGAGCCCTTCATCAGAGTAAGACGAGATGAAGTAAAATAAATAGGGCTTATATATATATGCCAAAAGGCCTCACAAGTAGAAAGTAGCCAATCATATGCATGGGAGATAAACAAACTAATAATTAATGAGATGCGAAAACTTAAATCATTTGCTATTTTTACAGTCGATCAGCAAACAGACTGAGGGGGAGGGAGAAATGACAGGTCCAATATTAGGGGATTAGGCGATAGTAAAGCAGTAAGAAACAAAAACGTGAAAAGGAATGAAAGTGCATAAGCTAATAATAAAAAGTTCCAAGCAAACTAAAATAACAAAAAACTTGTAGGAAATTAAATAAAAGAAAAACGTTAAGACCAAGAGGATGTGTGGTGCCATGTTTAAAAATGAGACGCTTCTCTTGCCGTTTGCGGTTATCTTTTACCACCTGAGATGGGAAGAATGGCACAGACTTTGGTTTCAGACATGAAAGTCTGTGCCATCCTTCCAATCTCAGGTGGTAACGATAACTGCAAACGGCAAGAGAAGCGTCTCATTTCTAAACACTTGGCACCACACATCCTCTTGGTCTTAACGAACGTTTTTCTTTTATTTAATTTCCTACAAGTTTTTTGTTATTTTAGTTTGCTTGGAACTTTTTATTATTAGCTTATGCACTTTCATTCCTTTTAAAGTCTTTGTTTCTTTGTTTGCTGATCAACTGTAAAAATAGCAAATGATTTAACTTTTCGCATCTCAGTAATTATTAGCTTGTTTATCTCCCGTGCATTTCATTGGCTACTTTCTATGTGACACCCTTTTGGCATATAAGTGTATAAGCCCTATTTATTTTATTTCATCTCGTCAGACTCTCTTACTCTGATGAAGGACTGCCCTCGAAACGTCAGTATTTCGTCGCTAAATTCTTGGCAGTTTACCACCTTTTCATAATTGATGTTAATGTGAGGCAAGTGATGAAAACTCGTGTTGCGCGAGAGGAGGAGCAGGGCGACTTTTCATCGCTTGCAAAACGTAAATGGTATAATAGACCCCTGGCATACATTAAAATCACTGTAATATATATACTTACCAGCAATTTGAATGGAGTAGGGGTAATGAAAGCAGGCGATGGCACCTGCAATCATCATTAGAGATGGATAAAAGTTCACATTGAGAACTGGTATTGCTGCATCTAGGAAATGTTTCCAGCTGAATGGTTGAATGAATTGATCAATAGCAACCTTGAACTCATTCTTTGCTAACAGGATATCCTTATCTTCATTGGAGCATGTATAAACTGTCCATCCATACATAAGTTGTCTGTTCCTCATTAATAATTTCTCCTTTCCCATTCATCTGAAAAATAATTTATTATACTGTTCACTGGAAAATATAACTGGCATCAGAGTATTCAATGTTTTATAATGCAAAACATAAATAATGCATGAGGATATATATGACATTATTACATGATTGAGTTGGTTTTCTTTGATGTGCCGTGGGATGTATGCGCCATACATCCCTATGAATACTAATTAGATAAGAAACAAAGAAAAAAATAGGAAAATCTTTGTCCAAGGTGGAAAAATAGACAAAACTTCGTTAGAAACCTCCTCAATCATGTAATAAGTCAGATAAACACCTCGAACGTCGGGATGTATGCAATATACAGCCCTAGGACGCTGCGCGTTGTTGTATATAGCATACATCCCTCATTCTCGGTGTTTATCTATTACTTGCAATATTGTTCCCTGAACACAAACAATACTCGACTGGAAATTAACAGGTTTTAATATTGTTAAACATAGGGCCCAGGTTAGAATTTACCTGCACAGACTCATTGAAGACATAAATATCTTTTTCTGGGTCGTAATTATCTTTTGGCATTTCCGAATTTTGTCTTCCCACAAATGTCACTGCTTTCTGAATCTTGCCTTCGTCGAGAAAAAACTTTTTTGTCATTGTCTTGAGTAGTGTTTGCAGTTGAAAATCTTTCACATCTTCCCAAAATACACCTCCACAATCAGCTAAAGTTTGGTTTAATGCATTTTTGAATTTTTTGGCTGAATCCATATCTCGGCATGAAATAAAGCATTTCCTGTTGAAAAATGCAAACATGGATATTTATATTTTATAATACATAGAGGATAATACATGCATGGATGTGCGGAAATATGAAATTTATTTCGAGTGTTGACCAGGATATCGAACGAGTGAGCACAGCGAACGAGTGAGATACCCTCTTCAACACCAGAAGTAAATTTCTTAGTTCCAAGCATCCATGTATTTTTCTGTTTATTATATAAAAAATGTCCAATTGCTTAGAAAAAACAGCTTTAAACTATAGCTGTATCAGCGATAATCATCACATGTGCCATTACCATAAATAATCACACATCTGCAATAAAACACTCTACATCTATTTATTATATAAAGACAAAGTAGTTTATCGCATGACAAATATTTACATTGTCTCATTGATTTGTTGGTATTAAAATGTGTTAGAAATTGTGGACATGTAGTTGCTCGTCTCAAATTGACAGTTTACAAAAAAAAAGGAAAATACCACTAGATTGCCAAGGGTTTTAAACTCTTTGTAAACCCTTGACAATCTAGGTGTCAAAATTTAATGACAAGGTGAGACTGTTTTCCCAGGTGTGCCTGCACCAAATCGAGTGAAACGTACTTTTGTCGGCAGATTCTTTTAATTCTAACTTTGAAAACATGATATTGCCATATTTTGCACAATTGCCTAGTCAATATAACACACTATTTCAGCTTCGTTTCTTCCCAAATTCATTTCGCAAGTTTATGAATTATGCACTGATAAACAATCATGTAAACACAACCATTTATGTATCGTATTTTTCATTTTGAGATCGGAATTTCAGTCGGAACTAAACAAGAAACTGTGCCATATTTCAATTTTATCCAAAAATGTGATACAGTAAACACCCGCATGTGAGAACAAATGGATTAAGAACACCAGGCTGAAATTTGGCCAATAAAGCCCCATTTTTATAAGAACAAGATCAGCCTGAAAAATTCAGCATGTTATAAAATGGAAAAGGTGTCATAATTACATAAAAAACAAGTGATTTTATGTTGGCAGTCATGACTCTATCAGCTGTCAAAGGACAGCCAGTCATCTCATCTATAGGCTCAATGATACAGTATTGATTGTGATCATTAAAATCAAAGAATATTTATTAATTTATGCTAATTTTACATCTAGGGGCATTTTTGGGTAGTATTACTAATATAGAAATTTAAGAACATTTTAAGAACACTTTGAGGCTGATTTGTCACTAAGCACCCGTTAAATAAGAACCCGATCAGCCTGACCCCGAAATCATGTGTTCTTATATGCGGGTGTTTACTGTATTGCACTCCAATTGGTCATTGGTGTAAAATGGTATTTCATCATGTGAAACGGCACAGTTCAATTGTAGTGCGAGATTTTATGAAGCAAATACGGGTCGCTACGGGTCAAAAACTAGTCCCGATTTACGTCCCTTGTTTTGATCATGTTAATTACATGAAATAAAATTTTAAAGGTATTAATATACATATACTTACTTGGATACTTTCTTTTCTCCCAATAACTTGTGTACCCCGAAAATGTAGCCACTGCGGTTGTTGAGACTTCCTTCAAACATTACAAAACTTTGAATCTCAAACCAGAAATCGGCAATGCTTTTATAGAATCCATTTTTCACTTTCTTATGAATGCAAACCGACCCCTCGCCATCTTCTCTAAAACTCAACGACTTGACAGGGGAAGACATCTTATCGAATGTTCTCCGAGTCTTGCGTGCGTCGCGTTTTTATTATGCTGGCAGACTCTAGCACGTGGTAACGCTCTTGCACGCTATTACTACAGCTCACATTGCGTGAGAATATTGCAATGTCAAGAAAACATGTTGTCCTGAGAAAAACACTTTGAAACTGTACTAGTTTTACAAGTCTGCGGACGTTCTTTATTTTCGCATGAGCTACCAGAAAAATCTCTTTGACACATTTGCTACACTAATGCGTGCTTAGCTAAAAAATACAACTTTTCGACGAGTTTTTAATACACAAATATCTGCAACTTTACGAATATAAAGATGTGGTAATTGAACCAACACTGCCGGTATTTTAATGTAGATGAAATAAAATTAGCATAATTTGCGTCATCCGGTTGTTGACAGACGACATACAGCGGAGTGCGAAATTGATATGAGAGGCACGATAAAATATTATAAGCGTTCAGAATAAAGATGCGTTATGTATTCAATTGTATTGTGCATGAAACACTGGGTAAACCTCTGGTTTTACCATTTTAACGTACACAAGCGCAAAACATTATCAGCGCTATGATATTAACACTCAATGACTTGACAGGGAAGACATCTTATCGAATGTTTTCTGAGTCTTGCGTGCGTCGCGTTTTTATTCTGCTGGTAGACTCTAGCACGCCGTGGTAATGCTCTTGCACGCTATTGCTACATTGCGTGATAATATTGCAATGTATTGATTAGCATGTCCTGAGAAAAACACTTTGAAACTTTTACAGGATCACTCAGATCTTCATTGTATAGTCTCTTTGACACATTTGTTAGACTAATGCGTGTTTAGCTAAAAAACATATAAATAATACAACTTTTCGATGACTTTTAATACAGAAATATCTGCAACTTTATGAATAAGATGTAGGTAAATTGAACCAACACTGGCGGTATTTTAATGTACATGAAATAAAATATAATTTGCGTCATCAGGAGATAAGCCATTAGGGTGAGCACTTTGCTAAGTATAAAGTCTTAATCCGGTTGTTGACAGACGACACACAGCGCAGTGCGAAATTGATATAACCAAAATCATTTCCATATAACTTTAGGAATGTAATACGTTCTGAGGGGTTGTTTATATCGGCCAGGGCCGGGCATGGTTGAGTTGTGTCACGAAAATCTCTCCTCGACCCAAAAAGATAATTTGAATTAACTTTACTATGCTCTTCCTATACAGCCAAACTAAACCAGTTCTGCTTTGAAATATATATATATATATACAAGGAAAATTATATACATTTTAAGACCAAACCGGGACCAGTCGTTGCGAAAAATGCAACTTAGAGTTTCCGGCTGGAATATATATATATATATAGCAAAGTGAAAAGGTGGTAAACTGCCAAGAATTTAGTGACGAAATACTGACGTTTCGAGCGGAGCCCTTCATCATTCAAAATACTGTGTATATAAATACTGTGTATTTTATATTTAAAACTCCACTGCTACGAATATACAGTATACGACTACAATATCATTTCCTTGATTTTTAAATTTAAAACTAACTTTGTACTGCGCAACTACGCAACTATGCAGTATATTCGTAGCAATGTAGTAGCGTACGACTACAATATCATTTCCTTATTTTTAAATTTAAAACTAACTTTGTACTGCGCAAACTACGCTACTACATTGCTACGAATATACTGCATACGACTACAATATCATTTCCTTATTTTTAAATTTAAAACTAACTTTGTACTGCGCAACTACGCTACTACGCTACTACACTGCTACGAATATACTGCATGCGACTACAATATCATTTCCTTGATTTTTAAATTTAAAACTAACTTTGTACTACGCAACTACGCTACTACATTGCTACGAATATACTGCATACGACTACAATATCATTTCCTTGGTTTTCAAATTTAAAACTTACTTTGTACTGCGCAACTACGCAACTACGCTACTACATTGCTACGAATATACTGCATACGACTACAATATCATTTCCTTGGTTTTTAAATTTAAAACTAACTTTGTACTGCGCAACTACGCTACTATACGCTACTACATTGCTACGAATATACTGCATACGACTACAATATCATTTCCTTGGTTTTTAAATTTAAAACTAACTTTGTACTACGCTACTACGCTACTACATTGCTACGAATATACTGCATACGACTACAATATCATTTCCTTGGTTTTTAAATTTAAAACTAACTTTGTACTGCGCAACTACGCAACTACGCTACTACATTGCTACGAATATACTGCATACGACTACAATATCATTTCCTTATTTTTAAATTTAAAACTAACTTTGTACTGCGCAACTACGCTACTACATTGCTACGAATATACTGCATACGACTACAATATCATTTCCTTATTTTTAAATTTAAAACTAACTTTGTACTGCGCAACTACGCAACTACGCTACTACACTGCTACGAATATACTGCATGCGACTACAATATCATTTCCTTGATTTTTAAATTTAAAACTAACTTTGTACTACGCAACTACGCTACTACGCTACTACATTGCTACGAATATACTGCATACGACTACAATATCATTTCCTTGGTTTTCAAATTTAAAACTTACTTTGTACTGCGCAACTACGCTACTACATTGCTATGAATATACAGTATACGACTACAATATCATTTCCTTATTTTTAAATTTAAAACTAACTTTGTACTGCGCAACTACGCAACTACGCTACTACATTGCTACGAATATACTGCATACGACTACAATATCATTTCCTTGGTTTTTAAATTTAAAACTAACTTTGTACTACGCTACTACGCTACTACATTGCTACGAATATACTGCATACGACTACAATATCATTTCCTTGGTTTTTAAATTTAAAACTAACTTTGTACTGCGCAACTACGCTACTACGCTACTACATTGCTACGAATATACTGCATGCGACTACAATATCATTTCCTTATTTTTAAATTTAAAACTGTGTAGCCACTACGCAACTACGCACCCACACTGCTACGAATATATAGTCAACATACAGTATACGACTGCAATATCATTCCTTTGACTTTTTTATTCTTTTATTTTAAGAAATAAAACTAAGTTTGTACTACACTGCTACGAATATACAGTATGCGTCCATAATATCATTTCCTTAGTTCATTTCCAAACAAAACTCACAAACGTAATATATACGTTTAATAAATATATAATATATTTATTAAATATATAATATAAGTATATAATATAATAAAAGTGTGCTGTTGCAATGCAACTACGCTACTACTGCGTAGTACGTAACATTTTACGAAATGGTGTTCATATTTCTTGCCATGTATAGAGTTACCTCCCAAAGTAAAGCATTCAACTGAACTAAGAATGTCATTTCTCTTATTTTTTCCTCCCATTACTACAATGACATCTCCAGTAATAATCGCCGAACATTCGTACCTCTTATGCTGCATTGATGGTAGGACATTGTTCTCTCCAGTTTTAGAATCATACATTAATACATCATTCAAAGCCTTGCCATCCTTATCAACCCCTCCAATCACAACTACTTTATCTTGCAAGCTAACTGTGGCCATTCCATAGACAGCTTGGGGCAATGAAGGCATTTGTTTACATTCTTTCTTATTTACATCATACACAAGCACACTATCTAGACTATCTTTACTAGAGCAAGAAGTACTGCCTCCCAAAATAAAAAAAAATTTTCACGATTTTTTTTCCGGTTGCCTGCTTAGGAGTCTATCCCGTAAGCTCCTCGCAATAACAATATCGTGCTTTGTTGCATTAACATGAAGTGGAACTTGAATGGCATGTTCTGCGTTACTCAACTTGTGTAGTACTTCACCCATTACAGCTCTGACTTCTTTCATGTCTTCTTTTAGGGAAGAAAGTTCATCTAGTTGGGCCTTCATTCCTGCCAGTTGATCTTTCATTTCGCGTTGTTTATCTTTTATTTCTGGTAGTTGATTGAGTTGATCTCTCATTTCGTGCAGTTGATCTTTCATTTCTAGCAGTTGATCCTTTATTTCTGGAAGTTGATCTTTAATTCCTTCTATTTCTTTCTTCATTTCACCGCAGTCATGACACTTTACTGTCCTAAAGTGACACACCTCTGCCTCGTGATGAATTCTATCTCGTTTATTGATCACCATGCCACAGTCGTTGTTTGAACATTTCACGGGAGCAAACCCACAATTCATAACGTGAGTTTGAGGATCTTCAAGCCGAACGAACTCACGACAACCTCGACTGAAATAATCGCAGTTGATAGTGAGATCAGATAAACAATTTATAAGCACTCTTGGAGCTCGATGAAGTGTCTCTACAGTCAGCTCTTCCATACATTGAGGACACGTCTGTGAATTGCCAAGATGTTGAGTAATACAGGCAGAGCAAAAGACGTGTTCGTTATTTCTGCACATATTTCTGCACTCACATTTCTCTGAGTGAAGCTCCATCAGACTTCAGAGAATTTAAAACAGGTAGACTGAACGACTCGTTCAACGAAGTGAAACTGGAGGTTTCATCTGGATTGACAAAACTGTTAGTTATCTTGATAGATCAAAGAGACAGACGAAGAGGTTTCTTGCACAGCTTTGCTTTCGTATTCTCAAAACAATACCTTGATTATTATAATATTGCGAAATGGAATATCTCGTGACTAAGTGTCATGACCCAAATCTCCTTATTTGGAATAGAACTGGTTCACGAACTTCCGGTTACTTGTAATGAAGCTTTTTCTAGAATCATCTTCAGTGCAAACATAAAGATGAAGTACTATACGAATCATCTTCAGTGGAACATAAAGATGAATTACTACATTATAAGGCCCTTATTGATAATAACACCATGCTACGTTCTAGTGAATTGAATTGAAGTTTATTAAATACTGTTTTGCAATTGATGTACTAAGACACAATTGAATACTACAATACTTACAATGAATTGTATAAAATTCCAAAATTTAAAATATCTTTATAAATATGAATAATTACTGAGATTAAGAAGATAACATTAAAAATTATGTATGTTCATTATTAAAAGTACTTGTTGCAGAAGGAATAAAACTCTTTAAGTATCTATCAGTTCTACATCGTGGCAATAACAGCGGAGCAGGGTTTCTAAGACTGTATTTGTTACTCCTCCATGCTGGAACAATAGAATGAATTTTGTGGCTGGGATCAAGCATCTTTCGAACTAAAAAGCTGACACATATGGTTTCGTCGATCATGTAAGGTGGGAATATTGGCAGATTTCAAGGCATCGGGATATAAGCACGATGGAAAAATTATGCGAAGTGCTCTCTTTTGAATATGTTCCAATTGGGAACTTAGATAGTCGCGGAGAGAGTAATGCCATACTTCACACGCGTATTCCATGATAGGTCTGATACATGTACAAAAAATAGATAGTAGGACGGCAGCGGGAAAACCACATCGTTTTAATAAGCGAAGGGAAAACAGACGTTTCGACGCTTTCTTGGTAATTTCGTCAACATTTTTTCTCCATGTAAAGTCATTAGAAATCCAGACACCGAGGAGTTTAACTTCAGAAACGACCTCAACAGATTTCTGATCGATTATGATGGGAGAGAACGATGGAGAGACTTTACAAAGTTTGCTCGATAAAAAAGACAGTTACGAACATCATGAATATGAAAACAAATTGGTGACTTGCTTGAGCAGCACACGCGAGAGCCACGAACAGCGCGACGCCATATTTAGTTACAAATCCCCCGTTAAAATAACTATAGCGAGCCACCTTAAAGAGAATAAGAAGAATCATTCACTCCACCCAGAAGAATCATCACACACATTAAAACTTCATAAATTTTATTAAAACATAGATGGCATAACTACAGCAGTTGCACAGTACCTAGGTTGAATCATGGGTGGAAGTTCTTCCCATGAGTTACCTCCCAAAGTAAAGCATTCAACTGAACTAAGCATTTCACCTTTCTCATTCACTCCTCCCATTACTACAATGACATCTCCAGTAATAATCGCCGAACATTCGCGCCTCTGATGCTGCATTGATGGTAGGACATTGTTCTCTCCAGTTTTCGAATCATACATAAATACATCATTCAAAGCCTTGCCATCCTTATCAGCCCCTCCAATTACAACTACTTTATCTTGCCACCTAACTGTGGCCATTGCGCAGACAGCTTGAGGCAATGAAGGCATTTGTTTACATTCTTTCTTATTTACATCATACATGAGCACACTATCTAGACTATCTTTATTTGAGTAAGATGTCTTTCCTCCCAAAATCAAAATATTGTCCGTACAGATCTCCACACCATGATATAATCTTGGTTGTGTCATTCTACATAACAGCTTCTTAGAATAAGGTGGAGTAAGAAGAACTTCAGAAATGGCGTCAGAGTGTTCTCCCTTAGTTGCATCATATCCACCAACATGAATCAAACTGTTCTGATAAACTACCGTCTTATGATCGTTGCACTTGAAAGGAAGTTTGGCGGCAGATTCAGTCCATTTTAAAAGTTGTTCACCAATCTTCAAAATTTCCATTGAATCAGTATCACGACCTCCTGTGTCTCCACCAGACACAAAAATTTGATTTTCGTAAACAAACGATGAAGCTCCTGCACGACATTTTATCATTGGTGGTAGTTGAGCCCAAGCACTTTCGTTCCAGCTGAATGTCTCGACCGAACTAACAGCGCGGCCCCCCGCAATAACAATATCTTGCTTTGTTGCATTAACATGAAGTGGAACTTGAATGACATGTTCTGCGTTACTCAACTTATGTAGTACTTCACCCATTACAGCTCTGACTTCTTTCATGTCTTCTTTTAAGGAAGATAGTTCATCTAGTTGGGCCTTCATTCCTACCAGTTGATCTTTCATTTCTGGCAGTTGATTGAGTTGATCTTTTATTTCTTCTATTTCTTTCTTCATTTCACCGCAGTCATGACACTTTACTTTCCTAAAGTGACAAACCTCTGTTTCGTGATGAATTCTATCTCGTTTATTGATCACCATGCCACAGTCGTTGTTTGAACACTTCACGGGGGAAAACCCACAATTGATAACGTGAGTTTGAAGATCTTCAAGTCGAACGAACTCACGACAACCTCGACTGAAATAATCACAGTTGATAGTGAGATCAGACAAACAATTTTGATACACTCTTGGTGCTCGATGAAGTGTCTCTACAGTCAGCTCTTCCATACATTGAGGACACGTCTGTGAATTGACAAGATGTTGAGTAATACAGGCAGAGCAAAAGACGTGTTCGTTATTTCTGCACATCTTTGGTTCTTTGAGAACGTTAAGACATATCGGGCAGTGGAAGTTGGCACAAACGGCGTTCTCAAACCGATCATCTTCGTAGCCGTATTTCTGTGAGTGAAGCTCCATCAGACTTCAGAGAATTTAAAACAGGTCGACTAAACGACTCGTTGAACGAAGTGAAATTGGAGGTTTCATCTGGATTGACAAAACTGTTAGTTATCTTGATAGATCAGAGAGACAGACGAAGATGTTTCTTGCGCAGCTTTGCTTTCGTTTTGTTAAAACAATACCTTGATTATTATAATATTGCGAAATAGAATATCTCGTGACTAAGTGTCATGACCCAAATCTCCTTATTTGGAACAGAACTGGTTCACGAACTTCCGGTTACTTGTAATGAAGCTTTTTCCAGAATCATCTTCAGTGCAAACATAAAGATGAAGTACTATACGAATCATCTTCAGTGGAACATAAAGATGAATTACTACATTATAAGGCCCTTATTGATAATAACACCATGCTACGTTCTAGTGAATTGAATTGAAGTTTATTAAATACTGTTTTGCAATTGATGTACTAAGACACAATTGAATACTACAATACTTACAATGAATTGTATAAAATTCCAAAATTTAAAATATCTTTATAAATATGAATAATTACTGAGATTAAGAAGATAACATTAAAAATTATGTATGTTCATTATTAAAAGTACTTGTTGCAGAAGGAATAAAACTCTTTAAGTATCTATCAGTTCTACATCGTGGCAATAACAGCGGAGCAGGGTTTCTAAGACTGTATTTGTTACTCCTCCATGGTGGAACAATAGAATGAATTTTGTGGCTGGGATCAAGCATCTTTCGAAATAAAAGCTGACACATATGGTTTCGTCGATCATGTAAGGTGGGAATATTGGCAGATTTCAAGGCATCGGGATATAAGCACGATGGAAAAATTATGTGAAGTGCTCTCTTTTGAATATGTTCTAATTGGGAACTTAGATAGTCGGGGAGAGAGTAATGCCATACCTCACACGCGTATTCCATGATAGGTCTGATACATGTACAAAAAATAGATAGTAGGACGGCAGCGGGAAAACCACATCGTTTTAATAAGCGAAGGGAAAACAGACGTTTCGACGCTTTCTTGGTAATTTCGTCAACATTTTTTCTCCATTTAAAGTCATTAGAAATCCAGACACCGAGGAGTTTAACTTCAGATACGACCTCGACAGATTTCTGATCGATGATGATGGGAGAGAACGATGGAGAGACTTTACAAAGTCTGCTCGATAAAAAAGACAGTTACGAACATCATGAATATGAAAACAAATTGGTGACTTGCTTGAGCAGCACACGCGAGAGCCACGAACAGCGCGACGCCATATTTAGTTACCAATCCCCCGTTAAAATAACTAGAGCGACTAGCAGTGCTTCCACTTGCAAGGAAATTTTGGCCTTTGCAAGGAAAAATGCAAGGAAATAACATTTACAAGGAAATGACAAGGAAATTTGATCTAAAACAAGGAAATTGAAAGGAAATTTGGAGATTCTTATAAAAAAACACTTATCCTCCCATTTCAACTGAATGAGAGGTAGCCTGAGACTAGTACAGACCCCCCTCACCTAAGGGGAAGGTTCTTCAAAGTCCTTTCTCAAGTGTTTTCCCACTTCCTTCACGTGTTAATCACGCGCGGTGCGTGGCTAACCGGATTATGGATGGTTTTTGGGCCTCAAATTCATCTTCGTCGGTACTGGAATCCAATCAACTGAGAAAGGAATTCCTTGACGAATTGTAGAAAAATCGGCTCAATTTCCATATAAATGTAGCCAAATACGCGGTATATAATCCTAGCCTTAATCCTAATCCTAGCAGAGAGAATCGGAAATCTATAGCAAATTAACCTTGTATAGTAAAAGAATGATTTTAATTAACAATTATTCACAGAAGTGGAGGTGAATAGTTATTCACCGACACTGAGGTGAATAATTGTTTTAGTATAAATGCACAGGTGATCTTTTTGGTAGCATTTTCTTTAAAATTGGTTATTTCCACATCTGCATCATACGGCTGGCAGCCATTTTGCCTAAACGCTAGCTACTTCCAATTATTTCACGATATTCACCAATCAGCATGCGCGATTTTCTATAATCACCTGTGTATGTGTCATGCCGGCCCAGTAATGACAGCCGATTTTTGTAAATAATGCATTTTTCTATTTGATTATTTTAATATAGTTTTAGATTAGACTACAGGTAAAGCTCAATAATTAATATAAAAATACGGCCTGAGGTCCTTCCCGACAACCCTAGATATAGGAAATTTGGATATTTTGAGAGATATCTGCAAGGAAATTACAAGGAAATTTGGTGATTTTTGCAAGGAAATTTACAAAAAAAAAGGAAATTTAAGGATCGTAAAAGGAAATTTCACTTGCAACTTGTGGAAGCACTGATAGCGAGCCACCTTAAAGAGAATAAGAAGAATCATTCATTCCACCCAGAAGAATCATCACACACACTAAAACTTCATAAATTTTATTAAAACATAGATGGCATAACTACAGCAGTTGCATTGTGCCTAGGTTGAATCATGGGTGGAAGTTCTTCCCATGAGCTACCTCCCAAAGTAAAGCATTCAACTGAACTAAGAATTTCACCTTTCTCATTCTCTCCTCCCATCACTACAATGACATCTCCAGTAATAATCACCGAACATCCGTACCTCTTATGCTTCATTGATGGCAGGACATTATTCTCTCCAGTTTTAGAATCATACATTAATACATCATTCAAAACCTTGCCTTCCTTACCAGCCCCTCCAATCACAACTACTTTATCTTGCCAGCTAACTGTGGCCATTGCCCAGACAGCTCGGGGCAATGAAGGCATTTGTTTACATTCTTTCTTATTTACATCATACACGAGCACACTATCTAGACTATCTTTACTTGAGAAAGATGTTTTGCCTCCCAAAATCAAAATATTGTCCATAAAGATCTCCACACCATGACATTGTCTTGGTTCTGGCATTCTACATAACAGCTTCTTAGAATAAGGTGGAGTAAGAAGAACTTCAGAAATGGCGTCAGAGCATTCTTCCTTAGTTCCATCATATCCACCAACATGAATCAAATTGTTCTGATAAACTACCGTCTTATGATCCTCACACTTGAAAGGAAGTTTGGCGGGAGATTCAGTCCATTTTAAAGGTTGTTCACCAATCTTCAAAATTTCCATCGAATCAGTATCACGACCTCCTGTGTCTCCACCAGACACAAAAATTTGATTTTCGTAAACAAACGATGAAGCTCGTGCACGACATTTTCTCATTGGCGGCAGTTGAGCCCACGCGCTTTCGTTCCAGCTGAATGTCTCGACGGAGCGCTCCGCCCCGTAGCCCCCCACAATAACAATACCTTGCTTTGTTGCATTAACACGAAGTGGAACTTGAATGGCACGTTCTGCGTTACTCAACTTGTGTAGTACTTCACCCATTACAGCTCCAACTTCTTTCATGTCTTCTTTTAAGGAAGATAGTTCATCTAGTTGGGCCTTCATTCCTGCCAGTTGATCTTTCATTTCTGGTAGTTGATCTATCATTTCGTGTTGTTCATCTCTCATTTCGCGTTGTTGATCTCTCATTTCGCGTTGTTGATTTCTCATTTCGCGTTGTTGTTCTCTCATTTCGAGCAGTTGATCTCTCATTTCGAGCAGTTGATTGAGTTGATCTTCCGTTTGTAGCAGTTGATCCTTTATTTGTAGCAGTTGATATGTCATTTCTGGAAGTTGATATTTCATTCCTTCTATTTCTTTCTTCATTTCACCGCAGTCATGACACTTTACTTTGCTAAAGGGACAAACCTCTGCCTCGTGATGAATTCTATCTCGTTTATTGATCACCATGCCACAGTCGTTGTTTGAACACTTCACGGGGATAAATCCACAATTCATAACGTGAGTTTGAAGATCTTCAAGCCGAACGAACTCACGACAACCTCGACTGAAATAATCGCAGTTGATAATGAGATCAGATAAACAATTTACAAGCACTCTTGGTGCTCGATGAAGTGTCTCTACAGTCAGTTCTTCCATACATTCAGGACACGTCTGTGAATTGCCAAGATGTTGAGTAATACAGGCAGAGCAAAAGACGTGTTCGTTATTTCTGCACATATTTGGTTCTTTAAGAACGTTAAGACATATCGGGCAGTGGAAGTTGGCACAAACGGCGTTCTCAAACCGAGCATCTTCGTAGCCGTATTTCTGTGAGTGAAGCTCCATCAGACTTCAGAGAATTTAAAACAGGTAGACTGAACGACTCGTTGAACGAAGTGAAACTGGAGGTTTCATCTGGATTGACAAAACTGTTAGTTATCTTGAATAGATCAGAGAAACAGACGAAGATGTTTCTTGCACAGCTTTGCTTTCGTTTTCTCAAAACAATACCTTGATTATTATAATATTGCGAAATGGAATATCTCGCATTCTCGTGATTAAGGGCCATGACCCAAATCTCCTTATTTGGAACAGAACTGGTTCACGAACCATCTGGAGTGCAAACATAAAGATGAATTACTACATTATAAGGCCCTTATTGATAATAGCACCATGCTACGTTCTAGTGCACCAACTTACTAGAAATACCTTCCGCAATAACCTCTCGTACGTATTTTCTCCCACCCCACCCCTCCCCACCCCTAGAGTTTCATTTCCCATCCACAGTCCCCAGAGTTCAGACCGCGTACTCCGTGTATATTTTTATAGTCTCTGTAGATAACGTTTCGTCGTACTTTGAACGTTATCTCGGCCAATATTTACTCGATTTCAATTCTGAAAACAGTTTTGGAATTACCGAGTCTAAATACATAACATACGTGTCTATTACATTACGATAACGTGTATACCCTTCGTAAAAACCGTTTATGAACTTAGAAATTAGTCGGCAATCGGGCTTCCGCTTCGTCGTAGGTACAACTTGAGGAACGGCTGTCCATTTTGTAATTAATCTGGAGCGACAATAAATCGTCGGGCAGCGGGACTAATATAAACCATGGTTAATTTAATACAGGTATTCTAACTCGAGTTATATCTTTGGCATTTATAGTCCTCGTAATAAAATACCAAAGTTGTGAAAACAAAGTATTTTGCGTGGATAAAAACCGACAAACACATGTACATTGTCACTTTTTTGCTGTTTTGCAACAATACCATATTCTGAGTTGTGACTCAATATATTTTTTCTTACTTATTTCTCCCTTTACAAAGTCTGCTCGATAAAAAACATAGTTACGAACGGCATGAATATGAAAACAAATGTTTGACTTGCTTGAGCACTACACGCGAGAGCCACGAACAGCACGACGCCATATTTAGTTACCAATCCCCAGTTAAAATAACTATAGCGAGCCACCTTAAAGAGAATAAGAAGAATCATTCACTCCACCCAGAAGAATCATCACATATTAAAACTTCATAAATTTTATTAAAACATAGATGGCATAACTACAGCACTTGCATTGTGCCTATGTCGAATCATGGATGGAAGTGTTTTCCATGAGTTACCTCCCAAAGTAAATGATTCAACTGAACTAAGAAACCCATTTTTCTCATTCACTCCTCCCATCACTACAATGACATCTCCAGTAATAATCGCCGAACATTCGCGCCTCTGATGCTGCATTGATGGTAGGACATTGTTCTCTCCAGTTTTCGAATCATACATAAATACATCATTCAAAGCCTTGCCATCCTTATCAGCCCCTCCAATCACAACTACTTTATCTTGCCACCTAACTGTGGCCATTGCGCAGACAGCTCGAGGCAATGAAGGCATTTGTTTACATTCTTTCTTATTTACATCATACACGAGTACACTATATAGAATATCCTTATTTGACCAAGATGTACTGCCTCCCAAAATCAAAACATTGTCGGTAAAGATCTCCACACCATGAGATCTTCTTCGTTGTGGCATTCTACATAACAGCTTCTTAGAATAAGGTGGAGTAAGAAGAACTTCAGAAATGGCGTCAGAGCATTCGTCCTTAGTTGCATCACATCCACCAACATGAATCAAACTGTTATGATAAACTACCGTCTTATGATCGTTGCACTTGAAAGGAAGTTTGGCGGGAGATTCAGTCCATTTTAAAGGTTGTTCACCAATCTTCAAAATTTCCATTGAATCAGTAATACCATCCTCTGTTTTTCCACCAGACACGAAAATTTGATTTTGGTAAACAAACGATGAAGCTCCTGCACGATATTTTCTCAGTGGCGGAAGTTGAGCCCACGCTCTTTCGTTCCAGCTGAATGTCTGAACGGAACTATTAACTTGGCCCCCCGCAATCACAATATCTTGCTTTGTTGCACTAACGTGAAGTGGAACTTGAATGGCATGTTCTGCATTGCTCAACTTGTGTAGTACTTCACCCATTACAGCTCTGACTTCTTTCATGTCTTCTTTTAGGGAAGATAGTTCATCTAGTTGGGCCTTCATTCCTGCCAGTTGATCTTTCATTTCGCGTTGTTGATCTCTCATTTCGCGTTGTTCATGATCTCTCATTTCTGGCAGTTGATTGAGTTGATCTTTCATTTCGCGTTGTTGATCTTTCATTTCTAGCAGTTGATCAAGTTGATCTTTAATTCTTTCTATTTCTTTCTTCATTTCACCGCAGTCATGACACTTTACTTTCCTAAAGTGACAAACCTCTGTCTCGTGATGAATTCTATCACGTTTATTGATCACCATGCCACAGTCGTTGTTTGAACACTTCACGGGAGCAAACCCACAATTCATAACGTGAGTTTGAAGATCTTCAAGTCGAACGAACTCACGACAACCTCGACTGAAATAATCGCAGTTGATAGTGAGATCAGATAAACAATTTACAAGCACTCTTGGTGCTCGATGAAGCGTCTCTACAGTTAGCTCTTCCATACATTGAGGACACGTCTGTGAATTGCCAAGATGTTGAGTAATACAGACAGAGCAAAAGACGTGTTCGTTATTTCTGCACATCTTTGGTTCTTTAAGAACGTTAAGACATATCGGGCAGTGGAAGTTGGCACTGACGGCGTTCTCAAACCGATCATCTTCGTTACTTCGTAGCCGTATTTCTGTGAGTGAAGCTCCATCAGACTTCAGAGAATTTAAAACAGGTCGACTGAACGACTCGTTGAACGAAGTGAAACTGGAGGTTTCATCTGGATTGACAAAATTGTTAGTTATCTTGATAGATCAGAGAGACAGACGAAGATGTTTCTTGCACAGCTTTGCTTTCGTTTTCTCAAAACAATACCTTGATTATTATAATATTGCGAAATGAAATATCGCGTGACTAAGGGTCATGACCCAAATCTCCTTATTTGGAACAGAACTGGTTCACGAACTTCCGGTTATTTGTAATGAAGCTTTTTCCAGAATCATCTCCAGTGCAAACATAAAGATTAAGTACTATACGAATCATCTTCAGTGCAACATAAAGATGAAGTACTACATTATAAGGCCCTTATTGATAATAACACCATGCTACGTTCTAGTGCACCAACTTACTAGAAATACCTTCCGCAATAACTTCTCGCACGCCTTTACTACCCCACCCCCCCCCCCCACCACCCCTAGAGTTTCTTTTCCCATCCATGGTCCCCAGGACCCAGACCGCGCAGGCCGTGTATATTTTTGTAGTCTCTGTAGATAACGTTTCGTCGTACTTTGAACGTTATCTCAGCCAATATTTACTCGATTTCAATTCTGAAAACAGATTTGGGATTACCGTGTCTAAATACATAACATACGTGTCTATTACATTACGAGAACGTGCATACCCTTCGTAAAAACCGTTTATGAACTTAGAAATTAGTCGGCAATCGGGCTTCCGCTTCGTCGTAGGTACAACTTGAAGAACGGCTGTCCATTTTGCAATTAATCTAGAGCGACAATGAATCGTCAGGCAGCGGGCCTAATATAAACCATGGTTAATTTAATACAGGTATTCTAACTCGAGTTAAATCTTTGGCATTTATAGTCCTCGTAATAAAATTCAAAGGTTGTGAAAACAAAGTATTTTGCGTGGATAAAAACCGTCAAACACATGTACATTGTCACTTTTTTGCTGTTGTGCAACAATACCATATTCTGAGTTTGTGACTCAATATATTTTTTCTTACTTATTTCTCCCTTCACAAAGTCTGATCGATAAAAAGATAATTACGAACGGCATGAATATGAAAACAAATTTTTGACTTGCTTGAGCACCAGACGCGAGAGCCACGAACAGCGCGACGCCATATTTAGTTACCAATCCCCCGTTAAAATAACTAGAGCGAGCCACCTTAAAGAGAATAAGAAGAATCATTCACTCCACCCAGAAGAATCATCACACACATTAAAACTTCATAAATTTATTAAAACATAGATGGCATAACTACAGCAGTTGCCAAGTGCCTAGGTTGAATCATGGGTGGAAGTTCTTCCCATGAGTTACCTCCCAAAGTAAAGCATTCAACTGAACTAAGAATCTCATGTTTCTCCTTCTTTCCTCCCATTACTACAATGACATCTCCAGTAATAATCGCCGAACATCCGCACCTCTTATGCTGCATTGATGGTAGGACATTGTTCTCTCCAGTTTTAGAATCATACATCAATACATCATTCAAAACCTTGCCATCTTTACCAGCCCCTCCAATTACAACTACTTTATCTTGCCAACTAACTGTGGCCATTCCACAGACAGCTTGAGGCAATGAAGGCATTTGTTTACATTCTTTCTTATTTACATCATACACGAGCACACTATCTAGACTATCTTTATACAAGTGAGATGTCTTGCCTCCTAAAATCAAAATATTGTCCGTAAAGATCTCCACCCCATGACGTTGTCTTGGTTGTGGCAGTCTACATAACAGCTTCTTAGAATAAGGTGGAGTAAGAAGAACTTCAGAAATGGCGTCAGAGCATTTTCCCTTAGTTCCATCATGTCCACCAACATGAATCAAACTGTTCTGATAAACTACCGTCTTATGATCCTCACACTTGAAAGGAAGTATGGCGGGAGATTCAGTCCATTTTAAAGGTTGTTCACCAATCTTCAAAATTTCCATCGAATCAGTATCACGACCTCCTGTGTCTCCACCAGACACAAAAATTTGATTTTCGTAAACAAACGATGAAGCTCGTGCACGACATTCTCTCATTGGTGGCAGTTGAGCCCACGTGCTTTCGTTCCAGCTGAATGTCTCGACGGAACTACTGTGGTAGCGCCCCGCCCCGTAGCCCCCCACAAAAACAATATCTTGCTTTGTTGCATTAACACGAAGTGGAACTTGAATGGCACGTTCTCCGTTACTCAACTTGTGTAGTACTTCACCCATTACAGCTCTAACTTCTTTCATGTCTTCTTTTAAGGAAGATAGTTCATCTAGTTGGGCCTTCATTCCTGCCAGTTGATCTTTCATTTCTGGCAGTTGATCTCTCATTTCGTGTTGTTGATCTTTCATTTCGCGTTGTTGATCTCTCATTTCGCGTTGTTGATCTCTCATTTCGCGTTGTTGATTTCTCATTTCGCGTTGTTGTTCTCTCATTTCGAGCAGTTGATTGAGTTGATCTTTCGTTTCTAGCAGTTGATCCTTTATTTCTAGCAGTTGATATGTCATTCCTTCTATTTCTTTCTTCATTTCACCGCAGTCATGACACTTTACTTTCCTAAAGGGACAAACCTCTGTCTCGTGATGAATTCTATCTCGTTTATTGATCACCATGCCACAGTCGTTGTTTGAACACTTCACGGGGATAAACCCACAATTCATAACGTGAGTTTGAAGATCTTCAAGTCGAACGAACTCACGACAACCTCGACTGAAATAATCGCAGTTGATAATGAGATCAGATAAACAATTTACAAGCACTCTTGGTGCTCGATGAAGTGTCTCTACAGTCAGTTCTTCCATACATTGAGGACACGTCTGTGAATTGCCAAGATGTTGAGTAATACAGGCAGAGCAAAAGACGTGTTCGTTATTTCTGCACATCTTTGGTTCTTTAAGAACGTTAAGACATATCGGGCAGTGGAAGTTGGCACAAACGGCGTTCTCAAACCGATCATCTTCGTAGCCGTATTTATGTGAGTGAAGCTCCATCAGACTTCAGAGAATTTAAAACAGGTCGACTGAACGACTCGTTGAACGAAGTGAAACTGGAGGTTTCATCTGGATTGACAAAACTGTTAGTTATCTTGATAGATCAGAGAGACAGACGAAGATGTTTCTTGCACAGCTTTGCTTTCGTTTTCTCAAAACAATACCTTGATTATTATAATATTGCGAAATGGAATATCGCGTGACTAAGTGTCATGACCCAAATCTCCTTATTTGGAATAGAACTGGTTCACAAACTTCCGGTTACTTGTAATGAAGCTTTTTCCAGAATCATCTCCAGTGCAACATAAAGATGAAGTACTATACGAATCATCTTCAGTGGAACATAAAGATGTTAGTACTACATTATAAGACCCTTATTGATAATAACACCATGCTGTGATGCTATGTTCTAGTACACCAACTTACTAGAAATACGTTACGCAATAACCCCTCACACGCCTTTTCTACCCCCCCCCCCCAGTTTCTTTTCCCATCCATGGTCCCAGGTCCCAGACCGCTCACGCCGTGTATATTTTTATAGTCTCTGTAGATAACGTTTCGTCGTACTTTGAACGTTATCTCAGCCAATATTTACTCGATTTCAATTCTGAAAACAGATTTGCGATTACCGAGTCTAAATACATAACATACGTGTCTATTATATTACGAGAACGTGCATACCCTTCGTAAAAACCGTTTATGTACTTAGAAATTAGTCGGCAATCGGGCTTCGTCGTAGGTACAACTTGAGGAACGGCTGTCCATTTTGTAATTAATCTGGAGCGACAATGAATCGTCAGGCAGCGGGCCTAATATAAACCATGGTTAATTTAATACAGGTCTTCTAACTCGAGTTAAATCTTTCGCATTTATAGTCCTCGTAATAAAATTCAAAAGTTGTGAAAACAAAGTATTTTGCGTGGATAAAAAGCGACAAACACATGTACATTGTCACTTTTTTGCTGTTTTGCAACAATACCATATTCTGAGTTGTGACTCGATATATTTTTTCTTACTTATTTCTCCCTTTACAAAGTCTGCTCGTTAAAAAAGATAGTTACGAACGGCATGAATATGAAAACAAATTTTTGACTTGCTTGAGCAGCACACGCGAGAGCCACGAACAGCCGCGACGCCATATTTAGTTACCAATCCCCCGTTAAAATAACTATAGCGAGCCACCTTAATAAGAAGAATCATTCACTCCACCCAGAAGAATCATCACACACATTAAAACTTCATACATTTTATTAAAACATAGATGGCATAAGTACAGCAGTTGCCCAGTACCTAGGTTGAATCATGGATGGAAGTGCTTCCCATGAGTTACCTCCCAAAGTAAAGCATTCAACTGAACTAAGAATCTTATATTTCTCATTCTGTCCTCCCATTACTACAATGAAATCTCCAGTAATAATCGCCGAACATCCGAACCTCTTATGCTGCATTGATGGTAGGACATTGCTCTCTCCAGTTTTAGAATCATACATTAATACATCATTCAAAGCCTTGCCATCCTTACCAGCCCCTCCAATCACAACTACTTTATCTTGCCAGCTAACTGTGGCCATTCCATAGACAGCTCGGGGCAATGAAGGCATTTGTTTACATTCTTTCTTATTTACATCATACACGAGCACACTATCTAGACTATCTTTACCTGAGAGAGATGTATTGCCTCCCAAAATCAAAATATTGTCCGTAAAGATCTCCACACCATGCAATAATCTCGGTTGTGGCATTCTACATAACAGCTTCTTAGAATAAGGTGGAGTAAGAAGAACTTCAGAAATGGCGTCAGAGCATTCTTCCTTAGTTTCATCATATCCACCAACATGAATCAAACTGTTCTGATAAACTACCGTCTTATGATTGGTGCACTTGAAAGGAAGTTTGGCGGGAGATTCAGTCCATTTTAAAGGTTGTTCACCAATCTTCAAAATTGCCATTGAATCAGTATAATCAGCTCCTGTGTGTCCACCAGACACAAAAATTTGATTTTCGTAAACAAACGATGAAGCTCGTCCACGACATTTTCTCATTGGTGGCAGTTGAGCCCACGCAAGTTCGTTCCAGCTGAATGTCTCAGCGAAACTACTAGGGTAGAGCCTCTCGTAGCCCCCCGCAATAACAATATCTTGCTTTGTTGCATTAACATGAAGTGGAACTTGAATGGCATGTTCTGCGTTACTCAACTTGTGTAGTACTTCACCCATTACAGCTCTGACTTCTTTCATGTCTTCTTTTAGGGAAGATAGTTCATCTAGTTGGGCCTTCATTCCTGCCAGTTGATCTTTTATTTCTGGTAGTTGATTGAGTTGATCTCTCATTTCCCGTTGTTGAGCTCTCATTTCTGGCAGTTGATTGAGTTGATCTTTCAGTTCGTGCAGTTGATCTTTCATTTCTAGCAGTTGATCCTTTATTTCTGGCAGTTGATCTTTCATTCCTTCTATTTCTTTCTTTATTTCACCACAGTCATGACACTTTACTTTCCTAAAGTGACAAAGCTCTGCCTCGTGATGAATTATATCTCGTTTATTGATCACCATGCCACAGTCGTTGTTTGAACACTTCACGGGAGCAAACCCACAATTCATAACGTGAGGTTGAAGATCTTCAAGTCGAATGAACTCACGACAACCTCGACTGAAATAATCGCAGTTGATAGTGAGATCAGATAAACAATTTACAAGCACTCTTGGTGCTCGATGAAGCGTCTCTACAGTTAGCTCTTCCATACATTGAGGACACGTCTGTGAATTACCAAGATGTTGAGTAATACAGACAGAGCAAAAGACGTGTTCGTTATTTCTGCACATCTTTGGTTCTTTAAGAACGTTAAGACATATCGGGCAGTGGAAGTTGGCACAAACGGCGTTCTCAAACCGATCATCTTCGTAGCCGTATTTCTGTGAGTGAAGCTCCATCAGACTTCAGAGAATTTAAAACAGGTCGACTGAACGACTCGTTGAACGAAGTGAAATTGGAGGTTTCATCTGGATTGACAAAACTGTTAGTGATCTTGATAGATCAAAGAGACAGACAAAGATGTTTCTTGCACAGCTTTGCTTTCGTTTTCTTAAAACAATACCTTGATTATTATAAAATTGCGAAATTGAATATCTCGCATTCTCGTGATTAAGGGCCATGACCCAAATCTCCTTATTTGGAACAGAACTGGTTCAAAAACTTCCGGTTACTTGTAATGAAGCGTTTTCCAGAATCATCTCCAGTGCAACATAAAGATGAATTACTATACGAATCATCTTCAGTGGAACATAAAGATGAATTAGTACATTATATATACACATGAGTGCAATAAGAGCCCTTATTGATAATAGCACCATGCTACGTTCTTGCGGACCAACTTACGACGACGGGTAAAACGCGGATTTAGGGATATTTGGAAATAAAACGCGGGTTTGATGCAAGGTATGCTGCCTTTTGTTTCCAGCCTGCGTTTTTTCCCAACATGAAATATTGCATAAGATAATGTTTCTCAATTTGTCCAAAAACGTCAACAATGTAATGAGTTCCGGTAGTTTTATTGCTACATATTGCTTTCCGGGAGATTTAAAACAAATGGTATAATTTTCAAAACAGATGCGACTTGATTGAAAAATCACTAGGAAACTGAATGTTTCAAAAGTCATGGTCGTTGTCATACACTTCCGTGAGACTTATTGACGGCAATATGTTAGACGGTGTCGGTAGCGTTACGATTCCACGCCAGACAGAAATTAACTTCGAATGGAGATATTTAGAAAGCGCGTGCTTGGATTTTGTTAATGTATACGATGCTCACTGTGTATCCGTGATGTTCTCTCCAGCCATATCAATAAATGCCGGTAAAAGCGAATGCAAAAAAGTGTTTGATCGGTAACCGGAAACCGACTTTCTGTTTGCACACATATAAATATAGAGTATACACAAGTTTTAAAGGGGGCATTGTCTCGGGAAAGTGCACACGCGAAAACTGTTGACGAGATTTGTCAAGTCAGACAATACTTCATCCATAACCCGCACAAGGCTGTTTTTCTTCTGTAATATTTGCCATTTCACTCGATTAAACTACATGTTCTCAGGATTTATGGTGAAGGAAAATTTCGAGTGTTGGAATATATACATTTTAAGCCCAAACCGGGACCAGTTGCGAAAAATGCAACTTCAAGGTGCAGTGCTCTGACCACCGTCGTTGGTGAGTGGTAATGCCGGATTAAGATTTTGGGTATATTACAAGCAATATTTGGCATTTCACTCGATTAAACTACATGTTCTAAGGATTTATGGTGAAGGAAAATTTCCTGAAATTCTAATTAACATACGATGAGGATGGAACAGAAATTTATGGATGACTCGTCTTAACAAATTGTTCAAAACAACACAACATTCTCGCACGATAACACAGGGAGCCCAACTATGACTCCTGTGATGTGTTTCTCTGTTTCTCTATTTTATTCTATATATATTATGGAAATTCTGATGTTTTATATTTAATATTGAAAGAAAGCGATGCTTATGATACCGCGGCGCTTATGTGAATAGTGCACGGCTGCACGCGCGGTATGGCGGTAATTTGAAACTCGAAACAGCTCTCATTGGTGCCACGTGATAATATTATTTAGTTCTTTAAGAACGTTAAGACATATCGGGCAGTGGAAGTTGGCACAAACGGCGTTCTCAAACCGATCATCTTCGTAGCCGTATTTCTGTGAGTGAAGCTCCATCAGACTTCAGAGAATTTAAAACAGGTCGACTGAACGACTCGTTGAACGAAGTGAAATTGGAGGTTTCATCTGGATTGACAAAACTGTTAGTTATCTTGATAGATCAAAGAGACAGACGAAGATGTTTCTTGCACAGCTTTGCTTTCGTTTTCTCAAAACAATACCTTGATTATTATAATATTGCGAAATGGAATATCTCGTGATTAAGGGTCATGACCCACATCTCCTTATTTGGAATAGAACTGGTTCACGAACTTCCGGTTACTTGTAATGAAGCTTTTTCCAGAATCATCTTCAGTGCAAACATAAAGATGAATTACTATACGAATCATCTTCAGTGCAACATAAAGATGAAGTACTATACGAATCATCTTCAGTGGAACATAAATATGAATCACTATAATATAAGGCGCTTATTGATAATAACACCATGCTATGTTCTAGTGCACTGCTTTTCTACCCCCCCCCCCCCCCCACACCCTTGAGTTTCTTTCCCATCCATGGTACCCAGGTCCCAGACCGCGCATGCCGTGTATATTTGTATAGTCTCTGTAGATAACGTTTCGTCGTACTTTGAACGTTATCTCGGCCAATATTAACTCTATTTCAATTCTGAAAACAGATTTGGGATTACCGAGTCTAAATATTATATTACGAGAACGTGCATACCCTTCGTAAAAACCGTTTATGTACTTAGAAATTAGTCGGGAATAGGGCTTCCGCTTCGTCCAGGTACAACTTGAGGAACGGCTGTCCATTTTGTAATTAATCTGGAGCGACAATTAATCGTCAGGCAGCGGGACCAATATAGTCCATGGTTAATTTAATACAGGTATTCTAACTCGAGTTGAATATTTGGCATTTATAGTCCTCGTAATAAAAATTCAAAAGTTTTGAAAACAAAGTATTTTGCGTGGATAAAAACCGACAAACACATGTACATTGTCACTTTTTTGCTGTTTTGCAACAATACCATATTCTGAGTTGTGACTCAATATATTTTTTCTTACTTATTTCTCCCTTTACAAAGTCTGCTCGATAAAAAAGACAGTTACGAACGGCATGAATATGAAAACAAATTGGTGACTTGCTTGAGCAGCACACGCGAGAGCCACGAACAGCCGCGACGCCATATTTAGTTACCAATCCCCCGTTAAAATAACTATAGCGAGCCACCTTAAAGAGAATAACAAGAATTATTCACTCCACCCAGAAGAATCAT
Source organism: Chrysogorgia sp. JL179-B06 (assembly GCA_035772405.1). Taxonomy (NCBI): domain Eukaryota; kingdom Metazoa; phylum Cnidaria; class Anthozoa; order Scleralcyonacea; family Chrysogorgiidae; genus Chrysogorgia; species Chrysogorgia sp. JL179-B06. Next base: position 1,272,161 of record JAYKKM010000335.1, read on the forward strand.
CACACACATTAAAACTTCATAAATTTTATTAAAACATAGATGGCATAACTACAGCAGTTGCCGAGGACCTAGGATGAATCATGGGTGGAAGTTCTTCCCATGAGTTACCTCCCAAAGTAAAGCATTCAACTGAACTAAGAATTTCACATTTCTCATTCCTTCCTCCCATTACTACAATGACATCTCCAGTTATAATCGCCGAACATTCGTACCTCTTATGCTGCATTGATGGTAGGACATTGTTCTCTCCAGTTTTAGAATCATACATTAATACATCATTCAAAACCTTGCCATCCTTACCAACCCCTCCAATCACAACTACTTTATCTTGCCAGCTAACTGTGGCCATTCTCCAGACAGCTCGGGGCAATGAAGGCATTTGTTTACATTCTTTCTTATTTACATCATACACGAGCACACTATCTAGACTATTTGACCAAGATGTCTTGCCTCCCAAAATCAAAATATTGTCCATAAAGATCTCCACACCATGAGATCTTCTTGGTTGTGGCATTCTACATAACAGCTTCTTAGAATAAGGTGGAGTAAGAAGAACTTCAGAAATGGCGTCAGAGTATTGTTCCTTAGTTGCATCATATCCACCAACATGAATCAAACTGTTCTGATAAACTACCGTCTTATGATCTTGGCACTTGAAAGGAAGTTTCGCGGGAGATTCAGTCCATTTTAAAGGTTGTTCATAAATCTTCAAAATTTCCATTGAATCAGTACAAACATCTCCTGTGTATCCACCAGACACGAACATTTGATTTTCGTAAACAAACGATGAAGCTTGTGCACGATATGTTCTCATTGGCGACAGTTGAGCCCATGCTCTTTCGTTCCAGCTGAATGTCTCGACGGAAGTACTTTCATGGAAGTCCTCCTCGTAGCCCCCCGCAACAAGAATATCTTGTTTTGTTGCATTAACATGAAGTGGAATTTGAATGGCATGTTCTACGTTACTCAACTTGTGTAGTACTTCACCCATTACAGCTCTGACTTCTTTCATGTCTTCTTTTAGGGAAGATAGTTCATCTAGTTGAGCCTTCATTCCTGCCAATTGATCTTTCATTTTGCATTGTTGATCTTTTATTTCTGGAAGTTGATTGAGCTGATCTTTCATTTCTAGCAGTTGATCCTTTATTTCTGGCAGTTGATATTTCATTCCTTCTATTTCTTTCTTCATTTCACCGCAGTCATGACACTTTACTTTCCTAAAGTGACAAACCTCTGCCTCGTGATGAATTCTATCTCGTTTATTGATCACCATGCCACAGTCGTTGTTTGAACACTTCACGGGAGCAAACCCACAATTCATAATGTGAGTTTGAAGATCTTCAAGTCGAACGAACTCACGACAACCTAGACTGAAATAATCACAGTTGATAGTGAGTTCAGACAAGTAATTTTGATACACTCTTGGTGCTCGATGAAGTGTCTCTACAGTCAGCTCTTCCATACATTGAGGACACGTCTGTGAATTGCCAAGATGTCGAATGATACAGACAGAGCAAAAGACGTGTTCGTTATTTCTGCACATCTTTGGTTCTTTAAGAACGTTAAGACATATCGGGCAGTGGAAGTTGGCACTGACGGCGTTCTCAAAATGTTCATCTTCGTAGCCGTATTTCTGTGAGTGAAGCTCCATCAGACTTCAGAGAATTTAAAACAGGTCGACTGAACGACTCGTTGAACGAAGTGAAACTGGAGGTTTCATCTGGATTGACAAAACTGTTAGTTAACTTGATAGATCAGAGAGACAGCCAAAGATGTTTCTTGCACAGCTTTGCTTTCGTTTTCTCAAAACAATACCACAGAATCTCGTGACTAAGTGTCGTCATGACCGATATATCCTTATTTGGAACAGAACTGGTTCCCGAACTTCCGGTCATTTCAAAGTCAACACAAAGATGAAGTACTATACGAATCATCTTCAGTGCAACATAAAGACGAATTAGTACATTATAAGTCGCTTATTGATAATAACACCATGCTACGTTCTAGTGGACCAACTTACTAGAAATACGTTACGCAATAACCCCTCGCACGCCTTTTCTACCCAACCCCCCACCCCTAGAGTTTCTTTTCCCATCCATGGTCCCCAGGTCCCAGACCGCGCACGCCGTGTATATTTGTATAGTCTCTGTAGATAACGTTTCGTCGTGCTTTGAACGTTATCTCGACCAATATTTACTCGATTTCAATTCTGAAAACAGATTTGGGATTACTGAGTCTAAATACATAACATACGTGTCTATTATATTACGAGAACGTGCATACCCTTCGTAAAAACCGTTTATATACTTAGAAATTAGTCGGCAATCGGGCTTCCGCTTCGTCGTACGCTGCCCATTTTGTAATTGATCTAAAGCGACAATGAATCGTCGAGCAGCGGGACTAATATAAACCATGGTTAATTTAATACAGGTATTCTAACTCGAGTTAAATCTTTGGCATTTATAGTCCTCGTAATGAAATTCAAAATTTGTGAGAACAAAGTATTTTGCGTGGATAAAAACCGACAAACACATGTACATTATCACTTTTTGGCTGTTTTGCAACAATAGCATATTCTGAGTTGTGACTCAATATATTTTTTCTTACTTATTTCTCCCTTTACAAAGTCTGCTCGATAAAAAAGACAGTTACGAACGGCATGAATATGAAAACAAATTTTTGACTTGCTTGAGCACACGCGAGAGCCACGAACAGCCGCAACGCCATATTTAGTTACCAATCCCCCGTTAAAATACCTATAGCGAGCCACCTTAAGGAGATAAGAAGAATCATTCACTCCACCCAGAAGAATCACCACACATATTAAAACTTCATAAATTTTATTAAAACATAGATGGCATAACTACAGCAGTTGCCAAGTGCCTATGTCGAATCATGGATGGAAGTTTTTCCCATGAGTTACCTCCCAAAGTAAAGCATTCAACTGAACTAAGCATTTCACCTTTCTCATTCACTCCTCCCATTACTACAATGACATCTCCAGTAATAATCGCCGAACATTCGCGCCTCTGATGCTGCATTGATGGTAGGACATTGTTCTCTCCAGTTTTCGAATCATATATAAATACATCATTCAAAGCCTTGCCATCCTTATCAGCCCCTCCAATTACAACTACTTTATCTTGCCACCTAACTGTGGCCATTGCGCAGACAGCTTGAGGCAATGAAGGCATTTGTTTACATTCTTTCTTATTTACATCATACACGAGTACACTATATAGAATATCCTTATTTGACCAAGATGTACTGCCTCCCAAAATCAAAACATTGTCGGTAAAGATCTCCACACCATGAGATCTTCTTGGTTGTGGCATTCTACATAACAGCTTCTTAGAATAAGGTGGAGTAAGAAGAACTTCAGAAATGGCGTCAGAGTATTCTCCCTTAGTTGCATCATATCCACCAACATGAATCAAACTGTTATGATAAACTACCGTCTTATGATCGTTGCACTTGAAAGGAAGTTTGGCGGGAGATTCAGTCCATTTTAAAGGTTGTTCACCAATCTTCAAAATTTCCATTGAATTAGTATAATCATCTCCTGTGTCTCCACCAGACATAAAAATTTGATTTTCGTAAACAGACGATGAAGCTCCTGCACGACATTTTCTCAGTGGCGGAAGTTGAGCCCACGCTCTTTCGTTCCAGCTGAATGTCTCGACCGAACTAACAGGGCGGCCGAAGTGCTCCTCGTAGACCCCGCAACAAGAATATCTTGCTTTGTTGCATTAACATGACGTGGAACTTGAATGGAACGTTCTGCGTTACTCAACTTTTGTAGTACTTCACGCATTACAGCTCTGACTTCTTTCATGTCTTCTTTTAGGGAAGATAGTTCATCTAGTTGGGCCTTCATTCCTGCCAGTTGATCTTTTATTTCTGGTAGTTGATTGAGTTGATCCCTCATTTCCCGTTGTTGATCTCTCATTTCGCGTTGTTGATCTCTCATTTCTGGCAGTTGATTGAGTTGATCTTTCATTTCGTGCAGTTGATCTTTCATTTCGCGTTGTTGATCCTTTATTTCTGGAAGTTGATCTTTAATTCCTTCTATTTCTTTCTTCATTTCACCGCAGTCATGACACTTTACTTTCCTAAAGTGACAAACCTCTGTTTCGTGATGAATTCTATCTCGTTTATTGATCACCATGCCACAGTCGTTGTTTGAACACTTCACGGGAGCAAACCCACAATTCATAACGTGAGTTTGAAGATCTTCAAGCCGAACGAACTCACGACAACCTCGACTGAAATAATCGCAGTTGATAGTGAGATCAGATAAACCATTTACAAGCACTCTTGGAGCTCGATGAAGTGTCTCTACAGTCAGCTCTTCCATACATTGAGGACACGTCTGTGAATTGCCAAGATGTTGAGTAATACAGGCAGAGCAAAAGACGTGTTCGTTATTTCTGCACATATTTCTGCACTCACATTTCTGTGAGTGAAGCTCCATGAGACTTCAGAGAATTTAAAACAGGTCGACTGAACGACTCGTTGAACGAAGTGAAACTGGAGGTTTCATCTGGATTGACAAAACTGTTAGTTATCTTGATAGATCAGAGAGGCAGACGAAGATGTTTCTTGCACAGATTTGCTTTCGTTTTCTCAAAACAATACCTTGATTATTATAATATTGCGAAATGGAATATCTCGTGATTAAGGGTCATGACCCAAATCTCCTTATTTGGAACAGAACTGGTTCACGAACTTCCGGTTACTTGCAATGAAGCTTTTTCTAGAATCATCTCCAGTGCAAACATAAAGATGAAGTACTATACGAATCATCTCCAGTGCAACATAAAGATGAAGTACTATACGAATCATCTTCAGTGCAAACATAAAGATGAAGTACTTACTATACGAATCATCTTCAGTGGAACATAAAGATGAATTACTACCATGCTACGTTCTAGTCCACCAACTTACTAGAAATACCTTCCGCAATAACCCCTCGCACGCCTTTTCTACCCCCAACCCCCACCCACCCCTACAGTTTCCTTTCCCATCCATGGTTCCCAGAGCCCAGACCGCGCACGCCGTGTATATTTTTGTAGCCTCTGTAGATAACGTTTCGTCGTACTTTGAACGTTATCTCGGCCAATATTTACTCGATTTCAATCCGGCTTCCGCTTCCTCGGGTACAACTTGAGGAACGGCTGTCCATTTTGTAATTAATCTGGAGCGACAATGAATCGTCGGGCAGCGGGCCTAACACAAACCATGGTTAATTTAATACAGGTATTCTAACTCGAGTTAAATCTTTGGCATTTGTAGTCCTCGTAATAAAATTCAAAAGTTGTGAAAACAAAGTATTTTGCGTGGATAAAAACCGACAAACACATGTACATTGTCACTTTTTTGAAACAATACCATATTCTGAGTTGTGACTCAATATATTTTTTCTTACTTATTTCTCCCTTTACAAAGTCTGCTCGATAGAAAAGATAATTACGAACGGCATGAATATGAAAACAAATTTTTGACTTGCTTGAGCAGCACAAGCGAGAGCCGCGACGCCATATTTAGTTACCAATCCGCCGTTAAAATAACTATAGCGAGCTACCTTAAAGAGAATAAGAAGAATCATTCATTCCACCCAGAAGAATCATCACACATATTAAAACTTCATAAATTGTATTAAAACATAGATGGCATAACTACAGCAGTTGCACAGTACCTAGGTTTAATCATGGGTGGAAGTGCTTCCCACGAGTTACCTCCCAAAGTAAAGCATTCAACTGAACTAAGACTTTCACCTTTCTCATTCTCTCCTCCCATTACTACAATGACATCTCCAGTAATAATCGCCGAACATCTGCACCTCTTATGCTGCATTGATGGTAGGACATTGCTCTCTCCAGTTTTAAAATCATACATTAATACATCATTCAAAACCTTACCATTCTTATCAACCCCACCAATCACAAATACTTTATCTTGCCAGCTAACTGTGGCCATATGAGAGACAGCTTGAGGCAATGAAGGCATTTGTTTACATTCTTTCTTATTTACATCATACACAAGCACACTATCTAAATTATCTGCACTTGAGTAAGATTTCTTGCCTCCCAAAATCAAAATATTGTCTGCAAAGATCTCCACACCATGACATTGTCTTGGTTTTGGCATTCTACATAACAGCTTCTTAGAATAAGGTGGAGTAAGAAGAACTTCAGAAATGGCGTTAGAGCATTCTTCCTTATTTCCATCAAATCCACCAACATGAATCAAACTGTTCTGATAAACTACCGTCTTATGATCGACGCACTTCAAAGGAAGTTTGGCGGGAGATTCAGTCCGTCTTAAAGGTTGTTCACCAATCTTCAAAATTTCCATTGAATCAGTATAACCATCGCTTGTGTATCCACCAGACACAAAAATTTGATTTTCGTAAACAAACGATGAAGCTCGTGCACGACATTTTCTCATTGGCGCCAGTTGAGCCCACGCACTTTCGTTCCAGCTGAATGTCTCAGCAGAACTACAAGGAGCAGAACTACAAGGGCCCCGGAAGCCCCCCGCAATAACAATATCTTGCTTTGTTGCATTAACATGAAGTGGAACTTGAATGACATGTTCTGCGTTGCTCAACTTGTGTAGTACTTCACCCATTACAGCTCTGACTTCTTTAATGTCTTCTTTTAGGGAAGATAGTTCATCTAGTTGGGCCTTCATTCCTGCCAGTTGATCTTTCATTTCGCGTTGTTGATCTTTTATTTCTGGTAGTTGATTGAGTTGATCTCTCATTTCGTGCAGTTGATCTTTCATTTCTAGCAGTTGATCCTTTATTTCTGGCAGTTGATCTTTCATTCCATCTATTTCTTTCTTCATTTCACCGCAGTCACGACACTTTACTTTCCTAAAGTGACAAACCTCTGCCTCGTGATGAATTCTATCTCGTTTATTGATCACCATGCCACAGTCGTTGTTTGAACACTTCACGGGAGCAAACCCACAATTCATAACGTGAGTTTGAAGATCTTCAAGCCGAACGAACTCACGACAACCTCGACTGAAATAATCGCAGTTGATAGTGAGATCAGACAAACAATTTACAAGCACTCTTGGAGCTCGATGAAGTGTCTCTACAGTCAGCTCTTCCATACATTGAGGACACGTCTGTGAATTGCCAAGATGTTGAGTAATACAGGCAGAGCAAAAGACGTGTTCGTTATTTCTGCACATATTTCTGCACTCACATTTCTCTGAGTGAAGCTCCATCAGACTTCAGAGAATTTAAAACAGGTCGACTGAACGACTCGTTGAGGCTTGAGCGAAGTGAAATTGGAGCTTTCATCTGGATTGACAAAACTGTTAGTTATCTCGATAGATCAGAGAGACAGACGAAGATGTTTCTTGCACAGCTTTGCTTTCGTTTTCTCAAAACAATACCTTGATTATTATAATATTGCGAAATGGAATATCTCGTGATTAAGGGTCATGACCCAAATCTCCTTATTTGGAACAGAACTGGTTCACGAACTTCCGGTTACTTGTAATGAAGCTTTTTCCAGAATCATCTTCAGTGCAAACATAAAGATGAAGTACTATATTATAAGTCCCTTATTGATAATAACACCTTGCTACGTTCTAGTGCACCAACTTACTAGAAATACCTTCCGCAATAACCCCTCGCACGCCTTTTCTCCCCCCCCCCCCATTATGATTGTGGGAAAGGGTAGAAAGAGCTCTTAGTCTTGGTTGATAATCTTTCTAGTGATGGTATCACGATAAAACACCTGGGTTCCTGTTCCGAGTAAAATCTATTCCTTTATTGCCATCACATGATTCTTCGTATGACCTGGCTGATGCTTTTAGTTGTTATTTTTCAACTAAGATTCAGTTACTTCGAGATAAACTTACTAGTACACATGGGTCAGTTAAGAAGTTATCTATAGCAGTTGACTCTCCTTGTTGTAAAAGCTCTCTCAGTGAATTTACTACTGTATCTGAAAGCTTTGTCTGTAACACAATCAAACAGTACTCGTCTAAATCCTGTGCCTTAGATCCTGTACCTACACATCTGCTAAAAGAATCTCTTGACGTGTTAGCTGCCCCAATTACTGACATTATAAATTCATCTTTATCCTCAGGAGTATTTCCTCTGTCACTTAAGAAAGATCTCATCTGCCCATCTATTAAAAAACCTACTAGTGATAAAGAGCAATTCCCTAACTATAGACCTATTACTAACGTGGCTTTCTTGTCAAAAGTATTAGAGCGGAATGCTGCCAGACAGACAACAGACTATCTTATTGAGAATAACCTCCTTGCAAAAATGCAATCTGCTTATAGACTCTTTCATAGCACAGAGACAGCAGTTCTGCGTGTTTTCAATGACATCCTTAATGCACTTGATGAAAATCAGGAAGTAGTGTTGGTACTGTTGGACTTATCATCTGCGTTCGACACCATTGACCACACTGTTCTATTGGAGAGACTTAAACATCGTTATGGGTTTAGTGGAACTGTACTAGCCTGGTATCGCTCATACCTTTCTGATCGGGTACAGTCAGTTATGGTGAAGAATACGCATTCCTCAAATAAACCATTGCAATATGGTGTACCTCAGGGTTCTGTACTGGGTCCACTTCTGTTTTCACTCTTCTTTGCGCCATTGGAAGATGTGATCAAAGCCCATGGCCTTGATTGCATAATGTACGCTGATGACACACAGCTGTATATGCCTATAAAATCGCCATGTGATCGACCTGCTGCTCTAGCTAAACTTGAGTTATGTATTAAGGACATCACCATCTGGTGTACTATGAATGGACTTATATGCAATCCAAGTAAAACCGAGATTGTCCATCTTTCATCACGTTTTATGCATTGCGAACCAATGCCAGAAATATGTGTCAATGACGTGATAATCCAACCGGCTCCGGTTGCACGTGATCTCGGTGTTGCTGTTGATAGACATTTAAAATTAAATACTCACGTAAATAACATTTGTAAATCGGCCACTTTGGCTATCAGAAATATTGGCAAGATCAGGAAATATTTGAGTAAAAAGGACTGTGAGAAGTTGGTGCATGCATTCATAACATCAAAACTTGACAGCTGTAATAGCATCCTGTATGGCTTACCAGATACTGAATTGAGCAAGTTACAGCGAATTCAAAATACAGCTGCTAGACTTGTTGCAGGGGTTAAAAAATCGGAGCATATCTCCCCTACGCTACGTAATCTTCACTGGTTGCCGGTGAGATCACGGATTGTTTTTAAGATACTAATAATTACTTTCAAGGCTTTGCATGGCCAGGCGCCTGTTTATATTACTGATTTGCTAACTAAATATAAACCTACTCGTACTTTGAGATCATCTGACCAAAATCTGCTACTTGAGCCAAAATCCAAAACGGTGACTCATGGAGACAGAGCATTCTCGGTTGCAGCGCCAAAACTGTGGAATTCATTACCACAGGAAATTAGAAGCTTTGAAATGTTAAGTAATTTTAAGTCTGCAGTTAAGACTTTTCTTTTTTAAAATTAATAGTTATTGTTCATAGTGTTAATATATGTAGTAGGCCTCTTATAATGAAACTGTAATTAGTTTTAAAAGTTACTTTAAGAATATATATATTGTTGTAAGAGCATTGAGACTATTGTATAATGCTCCTAATACGTCTTTTATTATTATTATTATTATAACGTTTCGTCGTACTTTGAACGTTATCTCAGCCAATATTTACTCGATTTCAATTCTGAAAACAGATTTGGGATTACCGAGTCTAAATACATAACATACGTGTCTATTACATTACGAGAACGTGCATACCCTTCGTAAAAACCGTTTATGTGCTTAGAAATTAGTCGGCAATGAGGCTGCCCGCTTCGTCGTAGGTACAACTTGAGGAACGGCTGTCCATTTTGTAATTAATCTGGAGCAAAAATGAATCGTCAGGCAGCGAGACTAATATAAACCATGGTTAATTTAATACAGGTATTCTAACTCGAGTTAAATCTTTCGCATTTATAGTCCTCGTAATAAAATTCAAAAGTTGTGAAAAGAAAGTATTTTGCGTGGATAAAAACCGTCAAACACATGTACATTGTCACTTTTTTGCTGTTTTGCAACAATACCATATTCTGAGTTGTGACTCAATATATTTTTTCTTACTTATTTCTCCCTTTACAAAGTCTGCTCGATAAAAAAGATAGTTACGAACGGCATGAATATGAAAACAAATTTTTGACTTGCTTGAGCACCACACGCGAGAGCCACGAACAGCGTGACGCCATATTTAGTTACCAATCCCCCGTTAAAATAACTATAGCGAGCCACCTTAAAGAGAATAAGAAGAATCATTCACTCCACCCAGAAGAATCATCACACACATTAAAACTTCATAAATTTTATTAAAACATAGATGGCATAACTACAGCAGTTGCAAAGAACCTAGGTTGAATCATGGGTGGAAGTTCTTCCCATGAGTTACCTCCCAAAGTAAAGCATTCAACTGAACTAAGAATTTTACGTTTCTCATTCTGTCCACCCATTACAACAATGACATCTGCAGTAATAATCGCTGAACATCCCCACCTCTTATGCTGCATTGATGGTAGGACATTGCTCTCTCCAGTTTTAGAATTATACATTAATACATCATTCAAAACCTTGCCATCCTTATCAGCCCCTCCAATCACAACTACTTTATCTTGCCAGCTAACTGTGGCCATATCAGAGACAGCTCGAGACAATGAAGGCATTTGTTTACATTCTTTCTTATTTACATCATACACGAGTACACTATCTAGACTATATTTACTTGATAAATATGTACTGCCTCCCAAAATCAAAACTTTGTCCGTAAAGATCTCCACACCATGACATTTTCTTGGTTTTGGCATTCTACATAACAGCTTCGTAGAATAAGGTGGAGTAAGAAGAACTTCAGAAATGGCATCAGAGTATTCTTTCTTAGTTCCATTATATCCACCAACATGAATCAAACTGTTCTGATAAACTACCGTCTTATGATCCTCGCACTTGAAAGGAAGTTTGGCAGGAGATTCAGTCCATTTTAAAGGTTGTTCACCAATCTTCAAAATTTCCATTGAATCAGTATAATGACCTCCTGTGTCACCACCAGACACAAAAATTAGATTTTCGTAAACAAACGATGAAGGTCGTGCACGACTGTTTCTCATTGGCGGCAGTTGAGCCCACGCTCTTTCCTTCCAGCTGAATGTCTCGACGGTACTAATACGGCGGCCCCCCGCAATAACAATATCTTGCTTTGTTGCATTAACATGAAGTGGAACTTGAATGGCATGTTCTACGTTACTCAACTTGTGTAGTACTTCACCCATTACAGCTCTGACTTCTTTCATGTCTTCTTTTAGGGAAGATAGTTCATCTAGTTGAGCCTTCATTCCAGCCAGTTGATCTTTCATTTCGCGTTGTTGATCTCTCATTTCGCGTTGTTGATCTCTCATTTCTGGCAGTTGATTGAGTTTATCGAGTTGATCTTTCATTTCGCGTTGTTGATCTCTCATTTCGCGTTGTCGATCTCTCATTTCGTGCAGTTGATCTCTCATTTCTGGAAGATGATTGAGCTGATCTTTCATTTCTAGCAGTTGATCCTTCATTTCTGGAAGTTGATATTTCATTCCTTCTATTTCTTTCTTCATTTCACCGCAGTCATGACACTTTCCTTTCCTAAAGTGACAAACCTCTGCCTCGTGATGAATTCTATCTCGTTTATTGATCACCATGCCACAGTCGTTGTTTGAACACTTCACGGGAGCAAACCCACAATTCATAACGTGAGTTTGAAGATCTTCAAGTCGAACGAACTCACGACAACCTCGACTGAAATAATCACAGTTGATAGTGAGATCAGATAAACAATTTTGATACACTCTTGGAGCTCGATGAAGTGTCTCTACAGTCAGCTCTTCCATACATTGAGGACACGTCTGTGAATTGCCAAGATGTTGAGTAATACAGGCAGAGCAAAAGACGTGTTCGTTATTTCTGCACATCTTTGGTTCTTTAAGAACGTTAAGACATATCGGGCAGTGGAAGTTGGCACTGACGGCGTTCTCAAACCGATCATCTTCGTAGCCGTATTTCTGTGAGTGAAGCTCCTCCATCAGACTTCAGAGAATTTAAAACAGGTCGACTGAACGACTCGTTGAACGAAGTGAAACTGGAGGTTTCATCTGGATTGACAAAACTGTTAGTTATCTTGATAGATCAGAGAGACTGACGAAGATGTTTCTGGCACAGCTTTGCTTTCGTATTCTCAAAACAATACCTTGATTATTATAATATTGCGAAATGAAATATCTCGCATTCTTGTGATTAAGAGTCATGCCCCAAATCTCCTTATTTGGAACAGAACTGGTTCACGAACTTCCGGTTACTTGTAATGAAGCTTTTTCCAGAATCATCTCCAGTGCAACATAAAGATGAAGTACTATACGAATCATCTCCAGTGCAAACATAAAGATGAAGTACTATACGAATCATCTTCAGTGCAACATAAAGATGAATTACTACATTATAAGACCCTTATTACTTGGGCTACTATGGTAAGACAAAGTTTCCAGAATTGTGCAAAATTGCGCAATAACTCGTACCCAGGGTCTTCACCCCTTGCCTTCACCCTTGTTGTCAATGAATCGCAGTCCGAAAAGCATTTACGAGACCTGTAAACCCGCAAACCATTGCAAAGATTCTCTCCAAGATGAGAGAAACACAGATGAGAGTTCAATCGTGAAGACGGAATGGACAGCCGAAGGACAGGGAAATATTATACTGTGTTGACATTTTAATATCCCGTGAAACTCCGCAATATCAATCATAAAATGTTGTGTTTTTGTCCGATTTAAATCAATTCTACATCGAAATGATCACTTGAATCTGGCGAATCGAACGCTGTAGCTTTCATCCACTTAAAATGTGTAGATCAGATGTTATATGAGAAAATGCGTAAGCGATTAAAGCGAGACTCGTCTTTAATAAAATCAAAGGACATGGCTTCAAGATCTATTCGTCGTTTACCCGATGATTTACGAGACCTGTATTAAAACCCGCAAACCATTGCAAAGATTCTCTCCAAGATGAGAGAAACACAGATGAGAGTTCAATTGTGAAGACGGAATGGACAGCCGAAGGACAGGGAAATATTATACTGTGTTGACATTTTAATATCCCGTGAAACTCCGTAATATCAATCATGAAATGTTGTGTTTTTGTCCGATTTAAATCAATTCTACATCGAAATGATCACTTGAATCTGGCGAATCGAACGCTGTAGCTTTCATCCACTATACATGGCAAGAAATATGAACACCATTTCGTAAAATGTTACGTACTACGCAGTAGTAGCGTAGTTGCATTGCAACAGCACACTTTTATTATATTATATACTTATATTATATATTTAATAAATATATTATATATTTATTAAACGTATATATTACGTTTGTGAGTTTTGTTTGGAAATGAACTAAGGAAATGATATTATGGACGCATACTGTATATTCGTAGCAGTGTAGTACAAACTTAGTTTTATTTCTTAAAATAAAAGAATAAAAAAGTCAAAGGAATGATATTGCAGTCGTATACTGTATGTTGACTATATATTCGTAGCAGTGTGGGTGCGTAGTTGCGTAGTGGCTACACAGTTTTAAATTTAAAAATAAGGAAATGATATTGTAGTCGCATGCAGTATATTCGTAGCAATGTAGTAGCGTAGTAGCGTAGTTGCGCAGTACAAAGTTAGTTTTAAATTTAAAAACCAAGGAAATGATATTGTAGTCGTATGCAGTATATTCGTAGCAATGTAGTAGCGTAGTAGCGTAGTACAAAGTTAGTTTTAAATTTAAAAACCAAGGAAATGATATTGTAGTCGTATGCAGTATATTCGTAGCAATGTAGTAGCGTAGTTGCGTAGTTGCGCAGTACAAAGTTAGTTTTAAATTTAAAAATAAGGAAATGATATTGTAGTCGTATACTGTATATTCATAGCAATGTAGTAGCGTAGTTGCGCAGTACAAAGTAAGTTTTAAATTTGAAAACCAAGGAAATGATATTGTAGTCGTATGCAGTATATTCGTAGCAATGTAGTAGCGTAGTAGCGTAGTTGCGTAGTACAAAGTTAGTTTTAAATTTAAAAATCAAGGAAATGATATTGTAGTCGCATGCAGTATATTCGTAGCAGTGTAGTAGCGTAGTTGCGTAGTTGCGCAGTACAAAGTTAGTTTTAAATTTAAAAATAAGGAAATGATATTGTAGTCGTATGCAGTATATTCGTAGCAATGTAGTAGCGTAGTTGCGCAGTACAAAGTTAGTTTTAAATTTAAAAATAAGGAAATGATATTGTAGTCGTATGCAGTATATTCGTAGCAATGTAGTAGCGTAGTTGCGTAGTTGCGCAGTACAAAGTTAGTTTTAAATTTAAAAACCAAGGAAATGATATTGTAGTCGTATGCAGTATATTCGTAGCAATGTAGTAGCGTAGTAGCGTAGTACAAAGTTAGTTTTAAATTTAAAAACCAAGGAAATGATATTGTAGTCGTATGCAGTATATTCGTAGCAATGTAGTAGCGTATAGTAGCGTAGTTGCGCAGTACAAAGTTAGTTTTAAATTTAAAAACCAAGGAAATGATATTGTAGTCGTATGCAGTATATTCGTAGCAATGTAGTAGCGTAGTTGCGTAGTTGCGCAGTACAAAGTAAGTTTTAAATTTGAAAACCAAGGAAATGATATTGTAGTCGTATGCAGTATATTCGTAGCAATGTAGTAGCGTAGTTGCGTAGTACAAAGTTAGTTTTAAATTTAAAAATCAAGGAAATGATATTGTAGTCGCATGCAGTATATTCGTAGCAGTGTAGTAGCGTAGTAGCGTAGTTGCGCAGTACAAAGTTAGTTTTAAATTTAAAAATAAGGAAATGATATTGTAGTCGTATGCAGTATATTCGTAGCAATGTAGTAGCGTAGTTGCGCAGTACAAAGTTAGTTTTAAATTTAAAAATAAGGAAATGATATTGTAGTCGTACGCTACTACATTGCTACGAATATACTGCATAGTTGCGTAGTTGCGCAGTACAAAGTTAGTTTTAAATTTAAAAATCAAGGAAATGATATTGTAGTCGTATACTGTATATTCGTAGCAGTGGAGTTTTAAATATAAAATACACAGTATTTATATACACAGTATTTTGAATGATGAAGGGCTCCGCTCGAAACGTCAGTATTTCGTCACTAAATTCTTGGCAGTTTACCACCTTTTCACTTTGCTATATATATATATATATTCCAGCCGGAAACTCTAAGTTGCATTTTTCGCAACGACTGGTCCCGGTTTGGTCTTAAAATGTATATAATTTTCCTTGTATATATATATATATATTTCAAAGCAGAACTGGTTTAGTTTGGCTGTATAGGAAGAGCATAGTAAAGTTAATTCAAATTATCTTTTTGGGTCGAGGAGAGATTTTCGTGACACAACTCAACCATGCCGGCCCTGGCCGATATAAACAACCCCTCAGAACGTATTACATTCCTAAAGTTATATGGAAATGATTTTGGTTATATCAATTTCGCACTGCGCTGTGTGTCGTCTGTCAACAACCGGATTAAGACTTTATACTTAGCAAAGTGCTCACCCTAATGGCTTATCTCCTGATGACGCAAATTATATTTTATTTCATGTACATTAAAATACCGCCAGTGTTGGTTCAATTTACCTACATCTTATTCATAAAGTTGCAGATATTTCTGTATTAAAAGTCATCGAAAAGTTGTATTATTTATATGTTTTTTAGCTAAACACGCATTAGTCTAACAAATGTGTCAAAGAGACTATACAATGAAGATCTGAGTGATCCTGTAAAAGTTTCAAAGTGTTTTTCTCAGGACATGCTAATCAATACATTGCAATATTATCACGCAATGTAGCAATAGCGTGCAAGAGCATTACCACGGCGTGCTAGAGTCTACCAGCAGAATAAAAACGCGACGCACGCAAGACTCAGAAAACATTCGATAAGATGTCTTCCCTGTCAAGTCATTGAGTGTTAATATCATAGCGCTGATAATGTTTTGCGCTTGTGTACGTTAAAATGGTAAAACCAGAGGTTTACCCAGTGTTTCATGCACAATACAATTGAATACATAACGCATCTTTATTCTGAACGCTTATAATATTTTATCGTGCCTCTCATATCAATTTCGCACTCCGCTGTATGTCGTCTGTCAACAACCGGATGACGCAAATTATGCTAATTTTATTTCATCTACATTAAAATACCGGCAGTGTTGGTTCAATTACCACATCTTTATATTCGTAAAGTTGCAGATATTTGTGTATTAAAACTCGTCGAAAAGTTGTATTTTTTAGCTAAGCACGCATTAGTGTAGCAAATGTGTCAAAGAGATTTTTCTGGTAGCTCATGCGAAAATAAAGAACGTCCGCAGACTTGTAAAACTAGTACAGTTTCAAAGTGTTTTTCTCAGGACAACATGTTTCTTGACATTGCAATATTCTCACGCAATGTGAGCTGTAGTAATAGCGTGCAAGAGCGTTACCACGTGCTAGAGTCTGCCAGCATAATAAAAACGCGACGCACGCAAGACTCGGAGAACATTCGATAAGATGTCTTCCCCTGTCAAGTCGTTGAGTTTTAGAGAAGATGGCGAGGGGTCGGTTTGCATTCATAAGAAAGTGAAAAATGGATTCTATAAAAGCATTGCCGATTTCTGGTTTGAGATTCAAAGTTTTGTAATGTTTGAAGGAAGTCTCAACAACCGCAGTGGCTACATTTTCGGGGTACACAAGTTATTGGGAGAAAAGAAAGTATCCAAGTAAGTATATGTATATTAATACCTTTAAAATTTATTTCATGTAATTAACATGATCAAAACAAGGGACGTAAATCGGGACTAGTTTTTGACCCGTAGCGACCCGTATTTGCTTCATAAAATCTCGCACTACAATTGAACTGTGCCGTTTCACATGATGAAATACCATTTTACACCAATGACCAATTGGAGTGCAATACAGTAAACACCCGCATATAAGAACACATGATTTCGGGGTCAGGCTGATCGGGTTCTTATTTAACGGGTGCTTAGTGACAAATCAGCCTCAAAGTGTTCTTAAAATGTTCTTAAATTTCTATATTAGTAATACTACCCAAAAATGCCCCTAGATGTAAAATTAGCATAAATTAATAAATATTCTTTGATTTTAATGATCACAATCAATACTGTATCATTGAGCCTATAGATGAGATGACTGGCTGTCCTTTGACAGCTGATAGAGTCATGACTGCCAACATAAAATCACTTGTTTTTTATGTAATTATGACACCTTTTCCATTTTATAACATGCTGAATTTTTCAGGCTGATCTTGTTCTTATAAAAATGGGGCTTTATTGGCCAAATTTCAGCCTGGTGTTCTTAATCCATTTGTTCTCACATGCGGGTGTTTACTGTATCACATTTTTGGATAAAATTGAAATATGGCACAGTTTCTTGTTTAGTTCCGACTGAAATTCCGATCTCAAAATGAAAAATACGATACATAAATGGTTGTGTTTACATGATTGTTTATCAGTGCATAATTCATAAACTTGCGAAATGAATTTGGGAAGAAACGAAGCTGAAATAGTGTGTTATATTGACTAGGCAATTGTGCAAAATATGGCAATATCATGTTTTCAAAGTTAGAATTAAAAGAATCTGCCGACAAAAGTACGTTTCACTCGATTTGGTGCAGGCACACCTGGGAAAACAGTCTCACCTTGTCATTAAATTTTGACACCTAGATTGTCAAGGGTTTACAAAGAGTTTAAAACCCTTGGCAATCTAGTGGTATTTTCCTTTTTTTTTGTAAACTGTCAATTTGAGACGAGCAACTACATGTCCACAATTTCTAACACATTTTAATACCAACAAATCAATGAGACAATGTAAATATTTGTCATGCGATAAACTACTTTGTCTTTATATAATAAATAGATGTAGAGTGTTTTATTGCAGATGTGTGATTATTTATGGTAATGGCACATGTGATGATTATCGCTGATACAGCTATAGTTTAAAGCTGTTTTTTCTAAGCAATTGGACATTTTTTATATAATAAACAGAAAAATACATGGATGCTTGGAACTAAGAAATTTACTTCTGGTGTTGAAGAGGGTATCTCACTCGTTCGCTGTGCTCACTCGTTCGATATCCTGGTCAACACTCGAAATAAATTTCATATTTCCGCACATCCATGCATGTATTATCCTCTATGTATTATAAAATATAAATATCCATGTTTGCATTTTTCAACAGGAAATGCTTTATTTCATGCCGAGATATGGATTCAGCCAAAAAATTCAAAAATGCATTAAACCAAACTTTAGCTGATTGTGGAGGTGTATTTTGGGAAGATGTGAAAGATTTTCAACTGCAAACACTACTCAAGACAATGACAAAAAAGTTTTTTCTCGACGAAGGCAAGATTCAGAAAGCAGTGACATTTGTGGGAAGACAAAATTCGGAAATGCCAAAAGATAATTACGACCCAGAAAAAGATATTTATGTCTTCAATGAGTCTGTGCAGGTAAATTCTAACCTGGGCCCTATGTTTAACAATATTAAAACCTGTTAATTTCCAGTCGAGTATTGTTTGTGTTCAGGGAACAATATTGCAAGTAATAGATAAACACCGAGAATGAGGGATGTATGCTATATACAACAACGCGCAGCGTCCTAGGGCTGTATATTGCATACATCCCGACGTTCGAGGTGTTTATCTGACTTATTACATGATTGAGGAGGTTTCTAACGAAGTTTTGTCTATTTTTCCACCTTGGACAAAGATTTTCCTATTTTTTTCTTTGTTTCTTATCTAATTAGTATTCATAGGGATGTATGGCGCATACATCCCACGGCACATCAAAGAAAACCAACTCAATCATGTAATAATGTCATATATATCCTCATGCATTATTTATGTTTTGCATTATAAAACATTGAATACTCTGATGCCAGTTATATTTTCCAGTGAACAGTATAATAAATTATTTTTCAGATGAATGGGAAAGGAGAAATTATTAATGAGGAACAGACAACTTATGTATGGATGGACAGTTATACATGCTCCAATGAAGATAAGGATATCCTGTTAGCAAAGAATGAGTTCAAGGTTGCTATTGATCAATTCATTCAACCATTCAGCTGGAAACATTTCCTAGATGCAGCAATACCAGTTCTCAATGTGAACTTTTATCCATCTCTAATGATGATTGCAGGTGCCATCGCCTGCTTTCATTACCCCTACTCCATTCAAATTGCTGGTAAGTATATATATTACAGTGATTTTAATGTATGCCAGGGGTCTATTATACCATTTACGTTTTGCAAGCGATGAAAAGTCGCCCTGCTCCTCCTCTCGCGCAACACGAGTTTTCATCACTTGCCTCACATTAACATCAATTATGAAAAGGTGGTAAACTGCCAAGAATTTAGCGACGAAATACTGACGTTTCGAGGGCAGTCCTTCATCAGAGTAAGAGAGTCTGACGAGATGAAATAAAATAAATAGGGCTTATACACTTATATGCCAAAAGGGTGTCACATAGAAAGTAGCCAATGAAATGCACGGGAGATAAACAAGCTAATAATTACTGAGATGCGAAAAGTTAAATCATTTGCTATTTTTACAGTTGATCAGCAAACAAAGAAACAAAGACTTTAAAAGGAATGAAAGTGCATAAGCTAATAATAAAAAGTTCCAAGCAAACTAAAATAACAAAAAACTTGTAGGAAATTAAATAAAAGAAAAACGTTCGTTAAGACCAAGAGGATGTGTGGTGCCAAGTGTTTAGAAATGAGACGCTTCTCTTGCCGTTTGCAGTTATCGTTACCACCTGAGATTGGAAGGATGGCACAGACTTTCATGTCTGAAACCAAAGTCTGTGCCATTCTTCCCATCTCAGGTGGTAAAAGATAACCGCAAACGGCAAGAGAAGCGTCTCATTTTTAAACATGGCACCACACATCCTCTTGGTCTTAACGTTTTTCTTTTATTTAATTTCCTACAAGTTTTTTGTTATTTTAGTTTGCTTGGAACTTTTTATTATTAGCTTATGCACTTTCATTCCTTTTCACGTTTTTGTTTCTTACTGCTTTACTATCGCCTAATCCCCTAATATTGGACCTGTCATTTCTCCCTCCCCCTCAGTCTGTTTGCTGATCGACTGTAAAAATAGCAAATGATTTAAGTTTTCGCATCTCATTAATTATTAGTTTGTTTATCTCCCATGCATATGATTGGCTACTTTCTACTTGTGAGGCCTTTTGGCA
>JAYKKM010000335.1:1297500-1425000 GCA_035772405.1 Chrysogorgia sp. JL179-B06
TGCTTTATCTATTATCTATATTTTACTTGGCCTAGTGATTCCACAAATAAATTCTGGAGTACTTAATGCTTCATGCTTGGCACGAGACTGTGTAACTTTTAAAGGGACATTACTTTTATGTGCCAATTGACATGTATATATAGGCACCTATAGGATCCTATAGACATGCATATAGGCAGGCCTATAGACTTTTTTGTTAGGGTTGTTCAAAGCCCGTATTAGCTTATCCAGCGGATAAGTCGTAGCTAAAGAACGGTACAACTCCTGTTTAGAAAAGTCAAAATGAAATTTTATCTATTGAATAGCGAGTTATTTTAAAGTAAATTTTAAGTTTGTTTTTTCAAAGAAAGGATAGCAGTATTGCACTATTCACTCGCCAGGACTTATCCACCGGATAGGCTATCCAGGCTTTGAACAACCGGCCCCAGTTTTGTAACATTGCTATATAATTAAGTGTAAAAGTTATTGTTTTGCTAACCATTCCATCAACTGTTTGTTTCATTATTTTTAAAGATAGTGGAAATTCAGCAGATGAGCAAGTAGATATAACTGAAACACCATCAAAGCACTCCAGACAACAAACAAGTACTGTAAAACAATCTTCCATTAATCATAGAAATTGCAATATTTTTCTACTTTTATAAAAAAATTACTTAACTGTATAAAAATCTCTTACTGATTAGCGAGATTAACTCTTTCCTGTCCGGCGCAGTCAAAACGGGTCATAGAAGACCCGAAGCCGTCAATCGAAAAACACGGCACATAACGCAAGATTAAAGATTCGACAAGCGCCTGGAGGGACATGAGATCCACTCACACGCCAAATTTGATTTGATTTCATAAACAACTCTGCGATTGGCAGCATTTTGAATTTTCATGATGCTACGTGGGCGTGCAAGATGGCCTTTTCTAGAAAAATGGAAGTTTTTCAACCTGATTTATGATAATTATGTTAATTTATATTAACATAATGTGTCTTGTTCGGAAAATTGAAAAGCATTGGTAACAGCCGGTTTATTGGGCTTTCAAAAAGGTATACAGTAGGTTTCGCAACAGTTATAGATATTTCCCGAGATATCAATAGAACGAAGAGGTAGTTCAATTTTGGATGTTTTTCAACCGGACAGGAAAGAGTTAAAGTGCATATAACGTCTGTGTTGTATTTACATATTTGTAATCTTTGGATTGTCCTGAGAAAAATTCTAATATATCGTGTCAGTAGAACATTTCTTATTCAACGACTTTTTTGCTGTTAAAGTTGAGGGAAATGAAGTCAGCGGAAATCGGTAAAGAACCAGAGAGGTTTATATATAGACAGATTCCCGCTATGACGTCACTTTAGATTTGATGAGATTTTTGGCCAACAAGATATATTACAATTTTTCTCAGAAGAATCCAAAGATTACAAATATGTAAAATCCCCAGACAATATGCACAATTACCTTGAACCTCAATATTTCATAGACTGGTGATTAAGTTTCTATTGATCTATTGACATAATAATATTGAATTTAATGGTATTGTTTTTTTATGGTGTTATTGCAAATTCAAGATAATATATTATGTAATTTTTCTCATTCTCCAAGAAAAAAAAAGAACATCAGAGATTGCCAAATTGAATGACAAACTTCACAAGGGTATCATTGATGGTATGTGTTGGTTGCATACAAATAATTAGTATTGATATTAGAATTATTCTGAGGGGGAGGGAGAACTAGTCAAGAGTTTAATGACAGGTCCAATACTATTACATTTTTTTATTCCCCTTGAGTATTGGACCTGTCATTGTAACCGTGATGAGTTATCCCTCCCCCTCAGTCTGTTTGCTGATCAATTGTAAAAATAGCAAATGATTTAACTTTTTGCATCTCATTAATTGTTAGTTTGTTTATCTCCCATGCATTTGATTGGCTATACTTTCTATTTGTGACACCCTTTTTGTCATATATATATATAAGCCCTATTTATTTTATCTGGTCTTAATACTCTGATGAAGGGCTCTGCTCGAAACTACTGTATCTTGTTAAAAATCTTGGCAGTTCACCACCTTTTCACTTTGCTATATCAGAATTTTTTCCAGCAGGAATAATTAATCTGCAATCAAAATAACTATTATGCTGTGTAATCCAATTTTACAACATTTGTTTTCAATTCAAATTCATTTTTTAAATTCAAAAACATTTATGACATTAAATAAGTCAAGGTTTTAGATTCAGTATAATATTTGCTGTATATATCCAGTATTTGCTGTGCTGTATATTCAGTATTTGTGGCAGTGCTACAAACCGCAACAATTATGCATGATCATGAAGTTTCAACTAATGATTTTTCACACCGGTGTGTCCATCTTTAAAGCGTGTACTCGCTCCTAACTTATAAATTATTGTAATTATAATCTTGTGCTCATTACTTCTAAATGTTTCCTTTTTAGGAAAAAGGCGGCGAAAAATATCGAAGCAGTCCTGATTTTCTTTTCGTTAGTTAGATTGTTAGTTAGTTTGAGCCTAAATGTTTGCCTTTCTAATCATATAAATGTCAGTTAATTAAGATTTGTCCTTTTTTGGTTTTCATCACATGACTAGCATTGTTGACTAGGCATTGTTAGCTATAGCATTGTTGACTGGAAACATTTCAAAGGTACAGTATACAAGTAATATACTGTATGTCAATTGTTGCAACTTTGATTTCTCATAACCATGGTTGGAATTATATCAATGATAGGTTTGTAGCTAAGAGGTATAAAATTAAATCAAGAAGTCATCAACAAGTTAAAAAGATGTTATTTAAAAACAGGTTTTCCATATATTTGGAAATCGTAATGACTGAAAGCTTGTTCTTAAATAAAAGCTTTAAACTGGTTTATACTTCTCGTTCATAATGGTTGGGAATTTCATGGAATTACCTTTCCTCAACAAGTATTTTGTTAAAAAGATATTTGCAATAGCACCATGCAAAATTTCAACCAATTACAGTACTGTACATAACCAGCAGACATTACGTATGCCTACACCATCTCTTTGCATTTTTTGGCAAAACAGGCTGTTTCCCAACCTTGTAGCAAAACTCAGTGTATGCATTTCTTCGTTTTACCATTCTGTGAAAGAAGAACATATGGTGTACATAGGGCATAGCTACCATGATCCTCTTTAGCCGACTGGCCCAAACATTGACTTGTTCAGCTGCCATCGTGTTGAAGCCATCAGATAAGATGTTGTCAGGGTCATACTTAATCTTGCATAATGGATCCTTGTGATTCTGTAAATGCAAGCGATCTATGACCTTGCCAACACTCTGCCACATCTTGTCAAAAGGAGCAGGGAGAGGTAAATCTTTGCGGGAAGCACGAAGTGAGTTCAGATGATGACACATATTGTCATATGCTAAGACAGTGTCCTTCATGGCCTGACACACTTCTTCATCACTCTTTCCACTATTCTTCAATTCAAGAAATTTGTTGTACAACCAGACAATCGTGATCATGAACGCTTGGGTTGGTGACTCTGACCTACAATAAAAATATATTCAATGGCGTGTATACAGTTAGTAGTCTGTACTTATAACCATTATGATCCATGGTTCTACTATTCCAATTATTTGTAATAACCATTCACTATAATTGTACCAAACAATAAAAAAAACTACAATGTTAAAATGGAAATAATCAAAGTGAAATCTTGTTTTGTACAATTTCTTACTTGTATAGGGGCTGCCAGTAGTCAATGTGCCCACCACCTGAAGCTATTATAAAAATCCCTCTAGACCACTTTTTGCAGACGTGTTTTCCCAACTGTATCTTTATTACACGTGACCACTTCAGTCGATTCACAGTCTTCCAACAATTGTAAATTTCTTGCCATGAACAATCTGGTACCTTCAAAAGAAACATTTAAGATTATAATTAATATGTATACAATCATATTAAGTATACAATTAAATGTAATACAATCATTTTGAGTGCTTTTGGAAAAAACATACACAAGTGAGTTTTTAAAAGGCTCTCAAAATAGCACAAATTGTCTTTGAATTTGAATTTATTAGCTTAACAAATACAGCAGAACACGAGTCCCATTTAAAGCTCATCAAATCTGAAGGACGATCGCTGTTTGAGGTTTTTGAAAACCTCGCAATTGCCGGCTCTTTTCTAATTGCTAGCACAGCTGACTGTATTTCCATTTTTCTACACTGTATTTCATTGAAATTGAATTGCTCTCAGCCAGCCATATAAATTGAAAAATTTTCATGTATATTATTAGAATAAAAACAAAAATAAATACATAAAATGAAAAAATACAGTAATCTGCCAACATATTTATTATGGTAATACACAGCTACAGTAGGTAATCCAACAAGTATGTGCACACCTTGATATACTGCTGCATTGTCTTCACTTGTATCAGGCATTTCAAAATCAATATCTTCTAGCACATCAGTGGGGTCTGTATAAATTTCAGAGAAATTATGCAACAATCCTTTGATTTGTGTGTAAAATGTAGGTTTTTGACATTCATTATTATAACATGGTGAGAGATGCAAATATGGTATATATGAAATAAAAATGTTCTCAAAGAATTAATCTAGTCTTGTGTTTGGCGAAATAGTTATAATACAATAATAGTGAAGCACAAGTGGTATTTCCCCCCAAATACCACTAGCAGATAAAATTTAAGTTTAAGAATACTGCTGTCATTACCGGTAGCCAATAAGGAGTACCTGTAAGTAAAACTGTTTGAAATGACTATAATACATAAGTAACAAATATACACTGTAAGCATCAACGAACAATCCATACAACACATGCACACAGCATTACATTATGTACAAGCACTGTCACATACCTTTATTTTTGTTTCTGCAATACTGCAAAAACGTCTTTAAATCTGTTGGAATCCCTTTACTCTTCACCACCATGAAATGTCTGTCACAGAATGCAGACCGGTATTCTGGATTTCTTGGACAAACCTTTGGATAATTTATTTCGTTTTCATAGCCTACAATAGTCACAGGTACTGGAAACATACAATGTGCATAACACAACTTCCAGTTTCCATCAAGTACATATAGCTTGCCACAACCTAAATAAACAAAACTACAATTTTTCCACTGGACAAATGGCATACAGCTTATTTACAGCATTTGAAAAGTATCCAAATACAGTAAATATGTTATCCTATACCTTTACTCCTGCATCCTTGATGACACTCGTGATCATACATTGTTGAAATTCTACTCTTTACAATGTGCTCAGCAGCAGCATCTTTTGAACCAGACAAATCATTGCCAGTTTTTCCCTTCGTAAATAACCACTTATTAGCTAAGCCCATATCCAAAAGTTCCTCATAAAGCTCACACTCCCAGAATGCAGTGGCTACAGATTTGCGGTGAAGTTCACCAGGAATATGGGCTACAAAAATAAAATATATACATGTTTAGCAAAGTATTAGTAGTTCACACTTGGGATTGTGTAATTATTCACTTCAAAATTCACATTACCTTTCTCAGCTTTGTGTCTCAAAGGAGTATTATTGTCACGTTCTAAAAGTTAAAGATTAAAATTTTTAATAATTTTTCTTCCCACATATTCATCCTTATGGATATTTCAGTATATCTTTAAGCATTTAATTATATAAAATTAAATTAATTAATAATCAATTAATCAATTAATTATATAATTTTATTTAAGCATTTAATTATATAACACACATCATTCTTGATACTCTCTCTCTATATACATTCTGTATATTTATACCTGCGCTATCACATTCTGCAGACACCTCATCACAGTTGTCAGCATCCAATACTCTTTCATCATTATTTATCTCTTCTTCATCTATGAATTCTGTAAGATAATTTTCACATTATACAATTTTTACACAATTAAAAGAACCAAAAAAGCCATTAATAGAGAGATGATGGTAATCTATTTCTAGAAGCTTACAGACACCTAATTACATGGTATATAGCTACAGTACATGTATGTAGTTTTCATTTAACTTTAATAATTTAGATAAATTATATTGCCGACAAAAAAACTTTAAATAATATTATATATTTAAATAATAAAATTTACAAATACCATTTGAAAAACCAGCAACAAAATTCTTTTGGTTATCCTCATTATTCTCATCATCTTTTAAACCTTTCATATTCAAAGAAATTATTAAAACACTTAGTT
The DNA here is from genome assembly GCA_035772405.1 of Chrysogorgia sp. JL179-B06. NCBI lineage: Eukaryota > Metazoa > Cnidaria > Anthozoa > Scleralcyonacea > Chrysogorgiidae > Chrysogorgia > Chrysogorgia sp. JL179-B06. The sequence goes on from JAYKKM010000335.1 coordinate 1,303,673, forward strand.
ATAGTACTGTATAGTATAAATTGGTTAAAATTCACAAGAAAATTACCTGAATCAAAATTGTCCCTAATTTCTTGCCTGAACATCTCGTTATATGTAACGGAAAAAACCCTCAAATGATACAAAACAGTGATTCCTGCAAGAGAATGTATATAATATATAATTCTGCTTTATACAAAATTGTACATAAAATAAATCTATTATTCACTACACTACAAAAAACACTCACATAAGGGACGGTAGCCATCTGTATAATTTTTTTTCCATATAAACAACATTGGTCACTTCGATAATGTCATCGGCAGCGGCTATTTCCGTTGAATAATACGAAGAGACGCCGTTTCCATCAGTTACCATTGAGCGACCATATGAGACCTTACAATCTTTGCATCGCAGAGTAAGTTTGGTGCATGGTTTCGAACCACTGATAGTATACAAAGTGCAACTGCTTGGAGGGTTTGGCGCGGACAAAACGGAACCACATGTCAAGCAATCTTCTACAGGAGGAGCGATAAAACCACCGAAATTTAATTTCCCTTTCTTCGTAAGTGTTTGTAACACTTGCTCGAAGTCAGTGGAGTAATTTCTCATGAAAGGAAAATCCGGCACAAATTCTTCTACCAAACGAACGATCTCTTCAACCATATCCGCTGTCAACAATCTTTCAGGACATAAACATTCAACAATGGCAAATATAATGGTAGAGCGATTGTTTTTGTATCGGGCGAACTCTTTTGGCACATGTCGGATTGAAAGCATAATCCACATAATTGCGTCAAACCCAAACATAAACGCAAGCAGACCAACAACGTCGAAATTCACCTCTTTCTTAAATCCTCTAAGAGCGTCTGATATCTTCCTTAAATTTGCCTGACTTTTAAAATCTTTTACCAGATTTAAAAATTCTTTTCCCTCACGAATTTCACGCAAAATAGCTTCTGGCGAAAAATCCACTTTTACACGTTTCGATTTAGACGCCATTTTTATTTGCATAAGCAGCGCTTTTAGTTTATTTGTCTACCAGACCTCCGACGGCCACTACGCCACTACGCGTAGTGGAACCGTAGTCCCCAAAATATCGTTCATAAAATACGCCTCTCATGGGTAACTCATGGGAAGAACTTCCACCCATGATTCAACCTAGGTTCAGGGCAACTGCTATAGTTATGCCATCTAAGTTTTAATAAAATTTATGAAGTTTTAATGTGTGTGATGATTCTTCTGGGTGGTGGCTCGCTGTAGTTATTTTAACGGCGGATTGGAAACTAAATATGCTCCAATCTCGTCACCTGCCTCCTCCGCAGGCTCATCGGGAGTGGGCAGGCGGGGCGGCGCAGGCTAGCGGTAGAGTGCCAGCAATGGTTGATGGGAAGGCGATAAAACCTCTCGTAATTTGTACGCGAGCGACTGGGGACGAGGCAGGGGTATGCACGTTCTCGTAATATAATAGGCACGTATGTTATGTATTTAGACTCCGCAATTCCAAATCTGTTTTCAGAATTGAAATCGAGTAAATATTGGCCGAGATAACGTTCAAAATCTACATATGACGAAACGGCCTTTTGCGATTTGTTATCTCTGACGACAAATACACAGCATGTGCGGTTGGGCCCTGGGGACAATGGATGGAAAAGAAACTCTAGGGAAGTAAAGGCGGACGATTTAACCAAATCGTCGGGCCTACGGCAATGAACTCTATAAAGGCTGGAACGATAATGATTGGGTGAGGGCTGACATGTAGGTTTGAAACACGCGTGTTGATTTGCGTGTAGTGCACGCGTTAATTTTTTTGGAGCTAAGGCTGTTTCCCAATTGCTTTTTAAAAGGAACTTTTTGGTTGAGCTTTGTTTTCAAGAATTTCTAGCGATGAATGTGGCTTAACAAATAAAATATCCGTCAAACAAAAGGAAAACATGGGCCGAAATTGGGAAAAAATATAGGTTTCTCTTGATTGTCTTTGCTGTCTTTTAAACTTTTGAAGACTTTCATGAGAATATTTATTAAGATAAACATCAAAACACAATTTAAGGTTACTTTTTGTGTGTGTTACTGCTAATTCATGATCCCGAGTTATCGTTCCAGTCCTTATAGAGGTCGGGCAGCGGGATCTTGTAGTCCACGAGTTTGAGTTAATTTCGAGTTAATCTCGACTTGACTTCGAGTTACTGGGTAAACCAACAAACTGACCCAGCGGTTTCAGGCATTACTAGAAAAGAAGTAGAGAGCTATGGAGCAATGAATGGTTCGTGAACAAATGAACAAATCACAAACACGGATATAAACGTTCAAATCAGTCGAGATAAAAAACCCACACCAAAAACAAAAGCCACAGACGATATGAAACCGGATGCTTCCGAAAACGATTTACGTAATACACGTAAACATATTCCTTGGTATACAGTAAACACCCACTATGAAGAACCTACATTTTTCAAACCAGCCTCATGGGATAGGTTCTTATATATTTGATATCTAACAAAAAATCAGGGTGTTAGGTTCTTATAAATTGGTTTGTAATTATTTTACCATGCAAAAAAACTGGAGAAAGACAACTCAATAAACCATCAAGCCACAATTCAGTAACTGATAAACACTTATGTCAATGAGATGATATGGATGAAATTAACTATAGGCAGTACTTTCAGTTTTCTTTGTAGATGATAAGACTATAGTACTGTATATAACAATATTAAGGTACATCTTCCTTGACACTAAACAGTTCTATTACTCTGTTACATGACTGACATGCTGTTTGTGTTCCCACTGCAAACTGAACAGGCTATAATTTATTGTGATCTGAAATACTGGATGTACCGAACTAGAATTTTGAGATCTACGTCAACATGTGAATGCATTGTACATTATTGTATAAAGTTATAAACGATAAGGAACTGCAACCAGATGTTGCCTGTTGGTGTCATCCTCATTTGGGACTTTGCTATAAGAACCTATTTCAATTAAATATCATGCTCGAACAGGTTCTTATTGAGAGGGGCACAAAATCCCTAATTTCAGCCTGAGGTTCTCATAGGTGGAAGGTTCTTCATAGCGGCCGTGTTTACTGTAGCTGTACTGTAGTGTACGTAAGTTTATCGCTTGTGCTCGCACTTTCGATTTGCTGATTCTTTACCTTAGTTAACGTTAAATCTGCCCCTGTTTTCTCTTCAGAGCCAGGAGGATGAACAACCTCGCGACAGGCAGGTTGTTCTCACTGTTATTTTGATGATTATCATCATCAAAATAACACGAATGGGCAATTGATAATGGTCAAAATAGAAGCTATCCACAACACTAACCCTAACCCCCGCCTTAAGTGTCTTCCTAACCCTAACTCCCCCCGCCTTAAGTGTCTTCCTACCCGACATCGGCTCGAACTCGGACCGAATTCGAACTCGGACGGAACTCGAGCTCATAAATTCCCTGTGAACCGCGCGGTTAATTTACTTTCAAAAATTTACTACAAACAGTCAATACTTAATTCAATCTAGCCTCCTTCGCAGGCATCACCGCGCTCCACTGAACCGAGCGTTTACGCGCCAGTCAGTCATTCATGACGCGAAAACGAATGTCACTTGTTTACATCCTTCAAATGTCGGGCTAACCGTCGGGTGTCTAAGTCGTTGATTCTCTTCGAGCTAAACCCCGATTGGGGAAACGAACTGCGAAAACAGCCTTGCGTTCATCGAGTTAATTCCCCGGATAAAATAGGCGTGTTGGGGACTTAACTCGAAGGGCTTAACTCGAGGGGCTTAACTCGAGGGGCTTAACTCAGGGGCTTAACTCGAAGATTATCTACCTTGTATTTAAACACTAGCTATACTCAACACAACACGTTTATCAATTCACTTAAATGTACTTATTTCTTTCGTTTAAGGTCTTGACCCCCAAAAGCATTTAGGAAAGAATATATCGGAAATGTTCACTCATTTGTGTAAGCTAGTAAGTAGTAAATGCTGTAGATAACATGTCATTATTGGGCCAAAATTTGCGAATGAAATATTTTTAATTTAGTTGCAAATCAAACTAGCCTGTATAGTTGTATTATTTTACGTAAAAAAAACAAAGGATGAAAGGAAATGTCAAAGTACGTCATTCCCAGAGCCACGTTTGTGTGGCGGGTACTGGGAGCGAGAGTGGCGAATTTAGACAACGACACAGCGTTATTATAAACATCCAAGTATCAAATTTTCTGTTACCAGGTGCACTAATTAAACAGTATAATTGAATATAATCTCTTAAAATAGTCTTAAAGAAAATAAAAGGCTTTAAGGTGGCTGCAAAAATGCAAATTTCAATCTCGAAAAGTGCCCATGGATATTTCGGAAAAGATTGAAACTAAAGCTATGCATAGAATAACTTTCAGGGCATCAAATACTATTAATGGCTAAAGTGTTTCATCTTTTGCTATGACAACAGTGACGTTTCAAAATGGCCGAAAATGAACATTTAATCTAATTTATTTCGCAAACGAGTCGGTGACCCCCGATTTTTTTTGCATTTAAACATTTCTTTAGGTTTAATTAATGAATAGGAAAATTTAAAAAAAATTCTGTGGATACAATTATTTTACACAAAAAAAATGTTTTTTTATTTTTTTTAAAAATTGGATCCACAGAATTTTGCTTATTCATTAATTAAACTAAAAGAAATGTTTAAATGCAAAATAAATCGGGGGTCACCGACTCGTTTGCGAAATAAATTAGATTAAATGTTCATTTTCGGTCATTTTGAAACGTCACTGTTGTCATAGCAACAGATGAAACACTTTAGCCATTAATAGTATTTGATGCCCTGAAAGTTATTCTATGCATAGTTTTAGTTTCAATCTTTTCCGAAATATCCATGGGCACTTTTCGAGATTGAAATTTGCATTTTTGCCATCTTTTCAAGAAACAGTAGGGAGCCACCTTAAGTATAAAATAGCATTTTCATTCTCGTATTTTATGCTTCTGGACGCCGCCATTTTAGAGTTTGCTCAAAGTTGATGTACAGCGATAGTTTTCTTTTCAATGTTTGACGTCATTGAGTGCTTGTACTAGTCTAGTAAACCGAAGGTCGCGGCTTCGTATCCCAGCCATGGTCACGTAGTTTTCTCTTTACTTTCCCTGCATGGTACGTCACTCGGAGTAACAGCTAATATCATTATAGAGTTAAGAATTTTTTTTCAGACCTGGGGGGGGGCTAAAAGAAGAGCTGACAATGTCTAGGGGTTCCGTAAAAGTTTTGAATTCTAAGGCTCCGAAACGGCTATTTCCTTCATTTTGAAGGACGTTTTCACAGAAAAATTAAGATTATAAACAATGACAAACCATATTTTTAGTCCATCTCATCATTGAATTCAATATTAACCAAACCTTTGAATTTAACAACTATAACTTAAAATGCATGCACAACATAGTTCAATAGAGTAAATCGACAGCCTATAACGTAAACGATTCAAAATCTAAACACAACAATCGGTTTTTCTAAACAGATTCTATCTTAACAATGTTTTTATAAACACTATAAATAACTAAGCCTATTAAAGGCTAGCTGTCATGAAGTATGGAAGTCAGATTCTTTAACTTTTTAATTCAAAGCTCTCTATATTTTTAATATTTTTAACTGGACAAAAAGTGGTGTGAAGCCCCCCCCCCCCCCCCCCCTCCCAGTCCCTTCCCTGCACGGTCTCTGTCGTTTGGTTAAAGGTATTTTATACCATTGGCTATGTTATGGATATTCTTATAGTAGTGGAAATAAGTGAATTATATACAGATACATATGCAGAACTTGTTTCTCTTGTCATCTTTCTTACCACCAGAATAAAGAATTTGATTGTCATATGTGTGGCGAAGGAGGAGAATACGAGACATTTACTCTAGACTGTCCATTATTTAAGAAGAAAATTGTTATGTAAGTCATTGTATTAAAGGTATTATAATTGGACTGTGACTTCTGCTCTACTAATTTACAAAAAGATCGAAAGACGATACATAGATGATCGTCAAGCTCATATCATGATTCCTTAGGACAGGAATCGAACCTGTAATCTTCTGATTACCGGTGAGATGCTCTAACCATTGGGCTACCGAGAGTGAAGGTTACAATGATGTACTGGTTCGATTGATATATGTACTGCCTATGCGGTAATCACTATATATCGGTAATGCTTGTATGTGTTAATATACACAATGTTGTAGTGAATGTGGGAGAGCTTGGAGTAGACAGACGATACATAGACGATTGTCAAGCTCGTATCCTCCTACAATATTTCTGAGTCCTGGACAGTGATCGAACCTGTAACCTTCTGATTACCGGTGAGACGCTCTAATCATTGAGCTACCGAGACTCAGATGGAGAGCGAAGTTTACAATGATGTACTGGTTTGATTGAAATATGTACTGCCTATGCAGCAGTCACTGTATATTAGTAATGCTTTATATGTTATATATACACTGCTATATAGTGAATCTGAGTCTCGGTAGCTCAATGGTCACAGCGTCTCACTGGCAATCAGAAGGTTACAGGTTCGATTCCTGTCCGGGACTCTAACGATATGAACTTGACGATCGTCCATGTATCGTCTGTCTCTCCAAGCTCTCCCACATTCACTACAGCAGTGTATATATAACACAGGACGATAATTATTATAAAATACCGGGTGACCCAAAAAAAAGTATCGCTGTTTGATCTCTTATACCTTTAACACTTGACAAGCAGTTGCATTTAAATAGATTTCATTGCATTCAGAAAGGCCTAAATTAAATTTTGATATATGATGTGAAGATATTTGTGCAATATTGAATGAGATATTAAAGTTTCATTTCAAAGCAGCAGTTTTGAAAATGCCTAAAATTAGCACAAATCGGCCTATCAAATAAACATTTTATTTAATTTTGTTCTTGTCGAACGTTCTTTTAATTGTTGCTCTAGTCGGAGCGCGATCATTTGGCCAACGTCCTAGCCATCGCCGTCTTACTTCTTCGCCATTATTTATCCTTGCATATTCAATACAAATCCAAATTCTTTGATCTTTCGTTAACCGAGGCATATTCGCTATGAAAGAACGCTATCCTTCGCTTGCACGTAAGAGGTCCCATAAGGGACGTCAAATATGCTTAGCCTTTGAACTAATTTGTTGCCATAAATGTTGGCTTGTTTCATTTCCCAAGGGGCCCAAAGACTAAAAAATATTTAATGCACCAACCATAAACGAATACGAAATTAAAGCTAACCTCTTTAAAATTTTTAATACTCACGAAAAAATAGCAAATGTCTTCAAATACATTTGATAGGCCGTTTTAGTCGATTTTTTCGCTAATTTTTAAAACTAACTGCATCTTCAAACATTTATATCTCGCCCAATTTTGAATGAAAGATCAAGTGCCGTACACCCAAATTTAAGTTAACCTTTTTTTAGTACTATAAAACTTATTTGAATGCCATAGCTGGTGCAGTTTTTACGTTATATTAAATCAAACAGCGATACTTTTTTTTGGGTCACCCGGTACATACTCTCTCCGTCCCACAATCCATGAAACCTCCAACATATCTACGTTGAAGGTCGCGGAAATCAACGAAGTACCAGACCTTGATTTTGACGTAACTTCCAGTTATCCAGGCTTTGAACAACGTACGGACTCCAATACATTCCGATCACTTCAAAAACTCATTATAATAATTCACGAGGAAAAGAGAAAGGAAATCACTAACATGTCGGTGGTTTTAAATGTGATAAAAAATCATCCGGATTTACATAAACTTTATCTTTGATTTTCTCGTCTTAGAAAACATTGATTTTCAAAATTACTACGCCAATAATGGGTCGTTTTCGAAGCCGTTTAATAAACTCGCAGCAGAGTTTTATCAGATCTAAAACACTTGGACTACAGTAAATACTCGCGTATAAGAAACGGTGAATTAAGAACCTTTAGGCTAAAATTTGCCTTTTAGACCCCCATTTTATAAGAACCTTTTTAGCCTAAAAATTGTAACAGGTTCGTATTTGAAAAACTTCAGTTGAATATCCTGAATGATGCTTGATGCATCAACAAGAATAACAAGAATAACAATTGTAATGCAATGCTAACAAGTAGGTATTTTTAATGGTTGATTGTTTACCCAATACATACTACCATACTGTGAACTGTGAATACATGTGTGTTATAGTTCCAGTCCTGCAGGAGTATAAAGGGTTAAAATGTTTCATTATACAGCATAAAATAACATCATCATTGTATAATAACATTGTCATGGGCCACACCCATTTTGAGCTAGTTGTTGGACCAACAGCAAGCATCCTTTCCTCGAGAAAAATAAGAACCTAAATAGCCTAAAATCCCAGTAAATACCACTTATATAAGAACCTTTTTAGGCTAACTTGAAAAATAGTGGTTCTTATACGCGGGTGTTTACTGTACGCCCTCGTGTTTTAAGTCTCTATATTGTATATTAATACACATTTTTGAAACCTTATAACGCCGTTGTATATTTTTAACTAATCATGAGAGTCAACACAATAAATCTTTTTAAAATTATGTCTAATCGTGTTTTAGTGATTCATCTGAGGTTATCATTCATTCTGACGATGCCTTTGCACCTGTTGGTTATCTGAACTTTAAGGAGATGCATATCGAGGACAAGACTAAGGTAACCATGCATGTTATGTATACCAGTGATGGACAAAGGTGGCGGACGTTCATCCACTCAATCGTTTTCTATCCCAATAGGCAGTCAATGAGCTAAATACGCAAGCTTTAGAAGACATTCCTATCTACAGAGGAGATACGAGAGAGTTAAACACACAAGGGATAAACGACTTACATGGAAAGGTAAAGTGTGTTATTTCTTTATGTCTTAAAGTGCCACTACGATCAAATTTTTACCTATCGATATTTTTACGTATTTATAAAGCAGAGCTGCTAAATATTACTCGGTCGAAACCGTTTTGCGATTTGACGATGGCAAGTATTATTTTTCTTACTCCGAATCTGGAGTTGTTATGTTCGCCATTAATCGTTCATGTTCTTGACCAGCGTAACGAAGTGACGTCAGATTCTCAACGCGAAGACTCCGCGTGGCTATTTCTTCAAGTAAATCAAGGTCGTTTTTTCAAATTCTTCGTCTGAAAGGCTGGACATTTCATCTACTTCTCGAAAAGAACAAGAAAACAAATAACCTCGACCGAAATTCAGGCGTAGCATTGAGAATCTGACGTCACAAACAATATTATCTTTTGAAATTGCGGGCTCACTTGGAACACGTTTTTAGTAATGGTGGCCTAAATAATAGTGGCCTAAATAATAGTGATTTCAGAGCTCAAAATACTTACTTCAAAATACCATTTTTTAGTTTTTTTTTACATCGATGATCACTTTCGACCCTGAAATACTATTCTATGCTAAAGAAAATCTAAAAGACGGGGATGAATTTTCATCGTAGTGGCACTTTAAGGTTTTTGATTAGGAAGTTCGAGATCTTTAAAATCGTGTTTATAATGTTTTCCCACTGGTTTAAAGTAAATAAAGTTACACAAAGATAAAACTTTATGGTAAACAAGGCACTGATAACCTTTAATCAGGGTTATAACTCTCGGGTTTTGACCCATTTTCTTAAAATTTTGATGTAATATATGAACACACATTTATAACAGTAAAATCAGGACACACATTTATAACAGTAAAATTGTAATTACTGAAGTGTATTTATCCTGATTAAAAATTCGTACAAACAAACAAAACAACGAGTTTGAGTGTTTCATCAGGGGATCCAAACACGAGAAACATGATGAAAAGCGCGAGTGTTTTTATTGTTTTCGAGTGTTTGGATCCCCTGATGAAACACGATAAACAAGTTGTTTATATGGCTTCTCAATCGAACACGGATTTAATTGGATGTTTACTTAAAACGCATTTGAGAACAAACCCTCATGGGACTGAACTCACGAGGGTGTGTAAAATTTATTCAGAAAACTAACAGACTGTTCAGTTGAGGATGAGCGAAGACGGAGGCAGGTCGTTTCGTTCTCCAAAAAATGAATGATTAATTAAGATCTCAGCAATTAGATCAAAACCGGGTTTGATCTAATAACTGTGGTGGTATATGATTTTTACGTGTTTTACTCGAGTATCCAGCCTCAGTCATGTGATAAAATAAAGTGATTTCATTGGCTAATTGGCTCATGAATTATTAATGAGTTTGAGAAAGAGTGTTTATAGATTTGCTGAGGACTATTCTGTGTTGGTCGCTCGCGTACGATTTTTGAATATTTTCTCATTAAAAGTGATTTATGTAATTCGCTTAATCGTTTTAGCCTTGGCAGATCAGAAAAGGATGCCGAATATAAAAAAAACAAAAAGTATAAAGCGTGCGCAATTGAAAGTTTGGTACGCTTACTATTCAAGATTCAAATAGGATATATGTAGACAAATTTTAAGTTAAACTGTATATTTATTTTTTGGATCTTAATTAATGTATACCTTTATTAACTCGTTACAAACAAGGAACGTTTTAGGTGAACACTCTCTAATTATTTTATTCAGCAATTATTTGGCTATCTTGACTGGAAATTTGAGATACATAGTACTAAAATACAGCGTACAATAGCCAACCTCCTAAAACATACCCTCTTCATCTAATGTAACCTTATAACCATTAATGTTTATAGTTAATAAGAGGCCTCCAGTTAAACCCCGTGTTGAGTTCCATTCTCAAAACTATAGGACAGATGCGATTCATCCGCTACACTATTAAAGACTTATTAACTCCTAAGGATTTCGTATACAGACCTAGCGACGAAGGAGCGAGGTCAGTCCAAAAAAACCCAACAAGTATACTAAAACGTCCTGCGTAGGCAGTGTAGAAATACAAATCAAATATCTAAAAAGGTTGGTGTACTGCTGAAATAGGGTGCAAGTTGTCAAACGTTTCGAGCGAAGGCCCTTCGTCAGAGAGTACTAATCTGTATAGAGACCGAATAATGATCCTTCGTTTGAATATACCTTAATTCTTATTTTTTTTATAAAACTCCTAAACACTATTTCGGAAATACACCAACCTGTTGTTTTGTTCATAATTTTCTATATCCATGTTTTAGATGCATATAGAAGACGATTTAGCAGTTTCCATGTCAGACATATTTTGCACCGGACGCCCAACACACACAGAGGAAGAAAACATGGGTATGGAATATGAGTATCAAATTGATTTTGACAGTTTGCATTTTGTCTCTATATATTATCTCGTAGATTGTCATTCGAGCTACAATCTTGGACAAAAGTAGTTGTAACACTTAACCCCCGTCCCCGTTTCAATGTTGTCATTTGAAAGCCTGTGGCAACATTGATTTGTGAAGAGCGGGGCTACTACAACATTGATTTGGGGGGAGCGGGGGTGTTACAACATTATTGTCCAAGATTGTCTTTGGCTGTTTCTTTTACTTATTGCGCGAAATTGCGATAAAACATGTTTTCTATTTATGAAATCAAGAAAATAAAGAAATTACAAAATTTAAGGCCATTTCGTTGAGTAGAAAGTTCAATAATTTAGATTTAAAAATGAATATAAATATAAATACGGGTTTACTCGGCCCAGGCTCTTCCACCATACTATTTCTATCCAGAATAAAATATTAAAGAAAGAATAAAGTATTGATATGTAATAATACTCAGTAAATGATTGGAAATTAAAATATAATATTAAATTTGCATCGGTATTTTTGTTAATTCTGATAATTTACACAATAAATAACAATTTGCACTATCTACTAACGATCTACCACGGTCTACCACGGTCTACCAATAGTTTATAACAAAATTAATATGTATACACTTCTCTTTGAAATCCTTGGTAGACCGTGGTAGACCGTGGTAGATCGTTGTATATGGCCGATAATTGCACACAAGGAAACTAAAATAGCTATAGCTGTTCGTATAAATAAGGCTGGTTAGAATAAGATTCTATAAGATGCTTAGCGCCTTATATCTTTGGTGCTTTTAACCGCTTTTAGAGATTGCTTCATTCTAACACGGGGCATCCCCACAAAAATTATGCATGCATGTTACCGTAAATAGCGTGGCAGGTCTTTTGTGCTTTTTCAAGCAAATCGTCCAAGTCTAGCAAATATATTGAAAAGATACGCCAAACCCACGCTCCCTCAAGAGTAATTAACAAATACCCCTACCAATCACCAGTCACATTGTCAAATATATAAACAATGGTGAGAGTATTTTCTCCTTTTAATTCAAACTGGAGGTGATTAGAAAATGTTTATCGAAGAAGAGAAGAAGAGGAACAGGAAGAAGAAGATAAATTACCAATCTCTCGGCGTGCAAATGCCAAGCTTGAATGATACTCGTTCCAACCAGACAAGAATTTGCTGACGCGGTAATTGCTCCATACGAAACGGTAAACGCTAAACTTATGCATTGGTGTGTTTCGAAAGAGTGCCATAAACAACGAGGCAAGGGAAGTGGATAGCATTATCACATGGCAGTTAAATGTGCCTATTGCAACATATGTTAGAGAAAAGAGATCTTGATGTGCATTTCAGCTCTACACATGTCAACTATTACAGTGCTTACTCATATGTTGTTAAGAAAGACGGGACCCCTCTTCATTCGCCATGTCATCCTGACCTTAGCAAGCAGAAGCCACCACGCACAACTATCGCCAGTCAGTCCCGTGTGAGCATTTCTCAATGGGGAAACGCGAGCACACAGCGTCCTGAAGATATTTGTGATGAAGATATACTCCGGCAAACGGGACTGGGGCGAGTGGAACGTCGACAATTGCAATGCTATTTTACAAACAAAATTAAAATTTATCAGAAAATATTATTTTCAGTGTTTATAGCCTCCAAAATATAAGGAATTAGTTATATCACAAAAATTTAAAAAATTGGCTCTCAGACAATCTTGGACAAAAGTAGTTGTAACACTTAACCCCCGTCCCCGTTTCAATGTTGTCATTTGAAAGCCTGTGGCAACATTGATTTGTGAAGAGCGGGGCTACTACAACATTGATTTGGGGGGAGCGGGGGTGTTACAACATTATTGTCCAAGATTGTCTTTGGCTGTTTCTTTTACTTATTGCGCGAAATTGCGATAAAACATGTTTTCTATTTATGAAATCAAGAAAATAAAGAAATTACAAAATTTAAGGCCATTTCGTTGAGTAGAAAGTTCAATAATTTAGATTTAAAAATGAATATAAATATAAATACGGGTTTACTCGGCCCAGGCTCTTCCACCATACTATTTCTATCCAGAATAAAATATTAAAGAAAGAATAAAGTATTGATATGTAATAATACTCAGTAAATGATTGGAAATTAAAATATAATATTAAATTTGCATCGGTATTTTTGTTAATTCTGATAATTTACACAATAAATAACAATTTGCACTATCTACTAACGATCTACCACGGTCTACCACGGTCTACCAATAGTTTATAACAAAATTAATATGTATACACTTCTCTTTGAAATCCTTGGTAGACCGTGGTAGACCGTGGTAGATCGTTGTATATGGCCGATAATTGCACACAAGGAAACTAAAATAGCTATAGCTGTTCGTATAAATAAGGCTGGTTAGAATAAGATTCTATAAGATGCTTAGCGCCTTATATCTTTGGTGCTTTTAACCGCTTTTAGAGATTGCTTCATTCTAACACGGGGCATCCCCACAAAAATTATGCATGCATGTTACCGTAAATAGCGTGGCAGGTCTTTTGTGCTTTTTCAAGCAAATCGTCCAAGTCTAGCAAATATATTGAAAAGATACGCCAAACCCACGCTCCCTCAAGAGTAATTAACAAATACCCCTACCAATCACCAGTCACATTGTCAAATATATAAACAATGGTGAGAGTATTTTCTCCTTTTAATTCAAACTGGAGGTGATTAGAAAATGTTTATCGAAGAAGAGAAGAAGAGGAACAGGAAGAAGAAGATAAATTACCAATCTCTCGGCGTGCAAATGCCAAGCTTGAATGATACTCGTTCCAACCAGACAAGAATTTGCTGACGCGGTAATTGCTCCATACGAAACGGTAAACGCTAAACTTATGCATTGGTGTGTTTCGAAAGAGTGCCATAAACAACGAGGCAAGGGAAGTGGATAGCATTATCACATGGCAGTTAAATGTGCCTATTGCAACATATGTTAGAGAAAAGAGATCTTGATGTGCATTTCAGCTCTACACATGTCAACTATTACAGTGCTTACTCATATGTTGTTAAGAAAGACGGGACCCCTCTTCATTCGCCATGTCATCCTGACCTTAGCAAGCAGAAGCCACCACGCACAACTATCGCCAGTCAGTCCCGTGTGAGCATTTCTCAATGGGGAAACGCGAGCACACAGCGTCCTGAAGATATTTGTGATGAAGATATACTCCGGCAAACGGGACTGGGGCGAGTGGAACGTCGACAATTGCAATGCTATTTTACAAACAAAATTAAAATTTATCAGAAAATATTATTTTCAGTGTTTATAGCCTCCAAAATATAAGGAATTAGTTATATCACAAAAATTTAAAAAATTGGCTCTCAGACAATCTTGGACAAAAGTAGTTGTAACACTTAACCCCCGTCCCCGTTTCAATGTTGTCATTTGAAAGCCTGTGGCAACATTGATTTGTGAAGAGCGGGGCTACTACAACATTGATTTGGGGGGAGCGGGGGTGTTACAACATTATTGTCCAAGATTGTAGTTAAGGGAGCTGTCATTAATTCCACCAGGGAGGGGGGCAGAAGGAAAAGTCATGCTGGGCCATGAAACTATAAATCAAAAGTTGGTGGGGCTACGAAAACATTTGGAAAACCTTTGATGCGCCATGAAACCTTTTTGATTAGTATCAAAAGTATAATCGAAAAAAATAAATATTTATAGCATAGGAATTGATATACGCTATGTAAGTCCAAGAAATATGTACATGTATATATATTATATATAGTTTGGATTTCAGTGGTTGGAGAGTAAGAGTTCAGGAATGCGAAAACCCAGCTGAAAACAAAGTTGATTGTTTTCCTTGCTCTATATATGGCAGACTACCCTCAGTTCCCAGCACTCCTGTGTTGTCGGTATGAATGAAAATCTAAGATGTGCTGGGCCACGAAACTAAAACAAAATGCATAGTTGTGTCATGAATCCATCCAGGGAAATTTGGTTGGGTCACGAAACTTTAACAATAATTTTCAGTTTTCCTTCTGCCCCCCTCCCGGGTGGAATTAATGACAGCTTCCTAACATGCATTCAAATGTTAACCATATATCATTAATAGTGGTCTTAATTGCTTATAAACAGATGGGGATGTTATGGTAAAACGGAGTGAAGGATTCTTTTGTGTATCTGGTATCAAAGGCCGTTGTTCAACCAAGTCAATTGAGGATGAAACTGAACAAGCAATGAAGGAATTAGAAAGTAGGGTTTAATTGATGTATAAGTTATAATTATATATTGTTTATGATTACGTATATTACATGACTTCGCTCGTGAGCGATCTTAACACAGCTTTTCTGTATTCATCTCAAACTCATTAATAATTCATGAGGATTCGAGGAAAACACAAATGAAAATCATAATCCGAAAACAACTTAGATTCTAACCCAACCCCACTGTATTTTGACGTATTAACCGCATTTTGGTTACGAAAAATAAAGAAACGACGTCTTAAACATGGCCCACGTTGAAAACGACCAGAAATTTAATATACCGCTGACACTTTGAGTCCAGTGGATCAAATCCTTGACCTTGGTCTGAAAGTTACAAATACCTTGACATGGAATAGACATATAGAGGAAATCTCATTAAAAGCGAATCGCAAACTAGGCTTAATTCGCCGTCTTTGCAAAGAAAACAAAGATGTTGAAATAAGGAAACTGCTCTACTGCTGCATTGTTAGATCATCTCTAGAATACGTGAGTGAAGTCTGGTCACCGTATACTATATCAAGAATAAAGCGCTGCTTGAAAATGTTCAACGACGTGCCACTAAATTTATTTTAGGGTATCCAGAACATATGAACTACAAAGGAAGACTAACGAGTTTAGGCTTTTTACCTCTTGAGTATAGAAGAGAAATGGCTGATCTTACTTTACTATTCAAGTTTCAGAAAGGTCATTCAGATATGGAAAACCTAAAGTATTTTAAGAAAGTCTCTGCTCATGCTTACAGAACTCGAAATTTTGATCCAAACAATTACTGTGCGAAAATGGTGAAACAGGATTATCTGAAACATTTCTTTTTTAATCGTGTAATTTTTTTATGGAACAAATTACCGAGTTTTTTAAAGACTATTGATAATTTAACTTCCTTCAAAACAAAATTGCAGGATTATTACTTTGAGAAATTCAACTCTGAATTTATATGAACTTGCATGAAATCTGTTTTATAAGACTATATTGTATACCTGTATATACTTTTTTAGCTAACATATTTAAAATTTTTTTAATAAAATGTAAATCTTCTTTGACGAACTTATTAAATACTAAATACTAAAAATACTAATACTTGGATGACTGATTGTTGGCGCACCTGGTTGAGGTCGATAATTATATCTTATTGAATGGTTTGGCATATAATACGGCCGGGTATTTTACGAGTTTCTCAAGTATTTTTCCGAGCCGGCCACCGGCGAGGAAAAATGCGAGAAACGAGTAAAATTCCCGGCCGTATTATATGCCAAACCATTCAATGAGGTTTTTATTATATGACTACTTGCAGAAATTGAATAAGTTTGTATTTATTTCATTTCCTCGTTTGTTTGTGATACGTTGTCAGACGTTGTTTCTGTTAAACTGTCCATTGCTTTGAGATATTCATCGTCAAAGTCGTCAGAGTTTAACGAAAATAATAAGGCGTCGTTCATGTCTGTACTTACATTTTCAAAATTAAAAAGACAGTTCGCATCCGCCATTTTAGGCTTTGGTTTAAAGCCGCAAAAAAATCCGTATTTTTGTTCTGTTCAGAAGAGGAGAAATACGGATTTTACCATGCAATACGGCCTGGTATTTGTTCTGTTCTCGTGCCCTTATATGGAAGAATTACGTCATTGTCATATAATAACATCTAGTATCTTCCGTTGTTTGGATAGGTGATCTTAATTAGCATAAAATTTCGACAACAATTTCACCTCGATTTTCTCTTAAAATACTGATTTGTTTGAGAAGCTATACCATACATTCGAAAGGCGTTTAAAAGAGACATATATAATGAAAACCTTATTATCCTCGTTTGGTCGTTCTTTATGCACGAGTCAATTCCATGAGTGACCATCCCCCCTCGGGACACCCCGGGAATTTGCTCGGTACACTGTTCCCAGGGGTCGGGGATTTGCCTTCCAAGCGCTACGCCGTGGCCGGACATTGTACTAGGGCTTAAAAGTGCCACTACCGTCAAATTTTTACCTATCGATATTTTTACGTATTTATAAAGCAGAGCTGCTAAATATTACTTGGTCGAAACCGTTTTGAGATTGGACGATGGCAAGTATTATTTTTACTCCGAATCTGGAGTTATGATGTCCGCCATTAATCGTTCATGTTCTTGACCAGCGTAACGAAGTGACGTCAGATTCTGAACGCGAAGACTCCACGTGGCTAATTCTTCAAGTAAATCAATGTCGTTTTTTCAAATTCTTCGTCTGAAAGGCTGGACATTTCATCTACTTCTCGAAAAGAACAAGAAAACAAATAACCTCGACCGAAATCCAGGCGTAGCATTGAGAATCTGACGTCACAAACAATATTACCTTTTGAAATTGCGGGCTCACTTGGAACACGTTTTTAGCAATGGTGGCCTAAATAATAGTGATTTCAGATCTCAAAATACTTACTTCAAAATACCAATTTTTAGTTTATTTTTACATCGATCACTTTCGACCCTGAAATACTATTCTATGCTAAAGAAAATCTAAAAGACGGGGGTGAATTTTCATCGTAGTGGCACTTTAAAGACCCCCAGGAATTTGACACTGTTGAAATCCGCAAAGGACTATGGGAGTAAAAATGGCTTCCTCGTGTTGTTTCACTGCTTTGCATATCTTAGAAGGAATTTACCCTTGCAAAGAAATGTTTGCTTTCACCAGAAGATGTTCAGCTTTGGCTTGAACACCTAGATCAGGTTTCTATCAACAGAAAGAGAGGAGGCACAAAAAGCAAAAGTAAACAAAAAAAAATTAAAGTAATAAGAAATAAATTAGGATTTGCACATATTAAATATCCATTTCATTGATATTCTGTTGCTTGATGTTGGAATAAACAATATAAATTCTTTATGATAATCGTTGTCTGTCTAAATTGTACCTTTTGTTATTTTGTCGTCCAAGGGGTAGGACATTTGCGCACTAGTTATTGCCCCGCGGCCGGGAATTTGCATTGAATTTACAAAAAAATGCTAATGCCCAGGTGTAGTCCCGGGGGGGGGGGGTGGTCACTCATGGAATTGACTCATGCATTACGGCAAAATAATCCTGCCTTTGGTCGTTTTGCGTCTACTAAAAGACCGCGAGTAATTTTGCCGTAAAGATCTCCGTTCGGTTAATAATTTGCATTGTATTTTATTTTTTCTGCATTGCATTCCTTCAAATTGCGCTGCTCTCAGCCAATCAGAATTGAGAATTGTTTTCATGTCTATATTATTAACAGTGTAATTGTACAATTACACAGTGTTGTGATTACTCAAAAAAAGTAATGAGTAAAAATTACAATTACTTCTCTGAAAAAGTAATTATTACAATTACAAATTACTTTTTTCCAAAAGTAATTAATTACCAATTACTAATTACCTGTCAAAAAGTAATTAATTACCAATTACTTTTAAAATTACTTCTTGTGTACACACTTTGAACTTCACTACGCGGGAAACAGGAAATACGTCCATAATACACTAATACATGAAGTATTGCATCTGGTCGTTCGCTCACGTCGCTTATTGGCAACATTACAGGCTCGTTTTAACGAAATAAAATATTCATCACTGTTTTTAAAGTTCAGACTACGAGGAATTTGAAAATGACAAAATGTTTTACAAAATATATGCGAAATAATGCTGTAGACTGGCTGAAATAAAAGTGAGAACACTGAGAAGTAACGTAACGTTACTTTAGGGGAATTTTACTCGTTACCTACAAAGTATAATTGTTTACGTTACAAATTACTTTGGCAGAGCAGGTAATTAATTACCATAAAAATTGCTCAAAAAGTAATTAGTAATTAGTAACGCGTTACTTTAGTAACGAGTATTTACAACACTGCAATTACAAATTACATGTTATGCTGTTGTAAATTTGTAGAGACCTTATACGGGATTGGGACAAGTCTACAGAATGTAATCCTGGTTCATGTTTACGTTAAAAGCATGTCAGATTATGCCGCAATCAACTCTGTATATGTTAAATATTTTCACCTAAATCCACCTTCCAGGTAACCCAACAAAATACATACAAAATATCTTAGCTAGTAAATAGTTACCTAAGTTAGGTAGTTGCAGCTTCAGTAAAGTTGTCAAGGTTTTGCTGTGCAAGCTATGTTAACGTGTCAATATTCATAAAAAAAACACAACTTTCTGAATTCCAGACGCTCTAACCATTGAACCACTACAACTCAGTTGGCAGAGCAAGGTTAATTACGGTATTTAAAGCTGGGACGAGTCGTACCGTGTGTTCACAAGTACTTGTTGAACTACAAGTCGTGTTGTGATAGTCAATTTCCAGCCAAATGTTGTGATGTGGTGTGATGTGGTGCGATGTGATGTGGTGTGATGTGATGTGGTGTGGTGTGGTGTGATGTGGTGTGATGTGGTGTGGTGTGATGTGATGTGGTGTGGTGTGATGTGGTGTGGTGTGGCATGGTGTGACGTGATGTGATGGGATGTGGCGTGGTGTGGTGTGATGTGGTGTGATGTGATGTGGTGTTGGTCACCCAATCATCCGAGCGAACGGCACGTATACGTATAAAGTGTATTAGTTAAGATAGGTAGTTGCTGCTTGAAGTTAGTAAAGTTGTAAAGGTTTTTCTGCGGAAACTGTTCAATACTCAGAAAAACTCTGAGCTCCAGATAGGACTCAAACCCGCAACCCTCGGAATGCTTGCCAAATGCTCTAACCATTGCACCATTGAGCGAAGCTGTGTTAAGTTGTCAAATGCAAGTACTTATGAACACACGGCACGACTCGTCCCAGGTTTGAATACCGTAATTAACCTTGCCCGCTATCTGAGTTATAGTGGCTAAATGGTTAGAGTGTCTGACTAGCATTCAGATGGTTGCGGGTCCGAATCCTGTCTGGAGCTCATAATTTTCTGAGTATTGACAAGTAACAACGTAACACAGTAAAGCCTTTACAACTTTAATTAGCTACCCTTTAATGCGCATGCTTCTCACACTTTCATACGTACTGAACTCAGATGGTAGAGCGAAGGTTACAATGTCAATGTGTACAACCTGCAACCTTCTGATCACTAGTGAGATGCTCTAACCATTGAGCTACATGAACTCAGATGATAGAGTGAAGGTTACAATGTGTACAACCTGCAACCTTCTGATCACTAGTGAGATGCTCTAACTATTGAGCTACATGAGCTCAAATGGTAGAGTGAAGGTTACAATGTGTACAACCTGTAATCTTCTGATCACTAGTGAGATGCTCTAACCATTGAGCTACATGGACTTAGATGGTAGAGTGAAGGTTACAATATGTACAACCTGTAACTTCTGATTGCTAGTGAGATGCTCTAACTATTGAGCTACATGAACTTAGATGGTAGAGTGAAGGTTACAATGTGTACAACCTGTAACCTTCTGATTGCTAGTGAGATGGTCTAACCATTGAGCTACATGAACTAAGATGGTAGAGCAGAGGTTACAATGTGTACAACGCTAGTGAGATGCTCTAACCATTGAGCTACATGAACTAAGATGATAGAGTGAAGGTTACAATATGTACAACCTGTAACCTTCTGATTGCTAGTGAGATGCTCTAACCATTGAGCTACATGGACTAAGATGGTAGAGCAAAGGTTACAATATGTACAACCTGTAACCTTCTAATGACTAGCGAGATGTTCCAACAATTGAGCTACATGAACTCAGATGGCAGAGTGAAGGTTACAATGTGTACAACCTGCAACCTTCTGATCACTAGTGAGATGCTCTAACCATTGAGCTACATGAACTCAGATGGTACAGCAAAGGTTACAATATGTACAACCTGTAACCTTCTGATGACTAGTGAGATGCTCTAACCATTGAGCTGCGTGAACTCAGATGGTACAGCAAAGGTTACAATATGTACAACATGTAACCTTCTGATGACTAGTGAGATGCTCTAACCATTGAGCTACATGAACTCAGATGGTACAGCAAAGGTTACAATATGTACAACATGTAACCTGATGACTAGTGCGATGCATTGACTCCTGTGGTACAGCAAATGTTACAATGTGTACAACCTGTAACCTGATGACTGGTGCGATGCATTGACTCATATGGTACAGCAAATGTCACAATGTGTACAACCTGTAACCTGATGACAGTGAGAGGCTCTAATCACCACTCCATGATTATCATTTATCTATAATTTGGTTTCTGCTTGTACTTCCCCAAATCCAAGCTCGAGAGAACACAAGTCTTCAAAAATCACCTTCAAACGTTCTACTCTTGTAATGAATAAATCTCTTTTTTTTAAGGGTTTGCGTTCAAGTGAATTTCCCGGACTCCATTGTCTTTCAGCTCGATTGCCTTGGCATCATTCCCGTCGATACCACAGACTGCAGCGAACGTAACTTAAAGCGTGAGGCAATGCATGTTCAAAGTATATCTCACTGGGCACCAGCCAATATTGGTCCATACAGCCAAGTTGTCAAAGTAAGCTTTGCGTTATTGCATATTAACTCCTCGTAATATACAGTAAATACACACTAATAAGAACTTTTCTTAATTTTTTTCCGGTCGTCCTTAAGGTTGTCTTAAAGGACATTGACAACAAAAAATAAGTACATCTTAGATCAAATTACGTAATTCAAATAGCCGGAATATAGTAGTTTGCGGTTGTAAAAATGCTCGTAAAGCGTATTCAATTGCACTGTCAAAGTTGCTAATCTGAATCATTGTCCGGCCAATTTTTATCAAGCCATCCTCATAACTTTATAAGTCTGAAAGTTGATTTTTGTGAATGTCTTCCTTTTTCAATTGAAGCACACCTTTTTAAAAAGCATTCTGCGGAAACTCGGCTACCCACGGAGTAGTTTCATCAGGTTTACCTTGGGGTGTGACGTTACCAACTTCCCAGTTAATTAGGCAAAGTATTACAGCAAGATGGCGGATGACAGGATTGTCTTTGGTCAAAATTAGTGATGTTGTTTTCTACAAGAGTAGTTTTTGTATACTTGGATTATCTTCGTAAGCCTGTTTGTTAATCATAAAGTCAAATATTTGTAATTGTGATTTATGTTGCCAATGTCCTTTACATTAAATGGGATGTAATGCTGACACCTCGCAGCAATTGCGATGATTGGAAAATGGTTTAAGTGTCGTGTTAATATCACGATAACAATCGCAAATATTTCTTGCTTTCAAGGTGAACGAAAGGAGTTGCTTTGTCGCTGGGTGCATAGGACTGTGGCCTTCGTCAATGAAGATCATCGATGGTGGCATAAACAACGAGGCAGCGTTGGCACTAAGACATGTTCAGAATATCATTAAAGCGTTTGTCCCAGGAACAACGTTAGCTGACGTCATTCAGGGTGTTTGTTACGTCACTGACTCAGAGTACATCAGCCGAGCTAAGGCTGTGTGGTTGAACTATTGTGAGGTACAGTGATGAATTTACCACAGTAGAAATATTAACATTGAGTGGTTTCTGTGATTAGATTTCCAGGTTCGTTATCGTCATAATCATCATCACCACCATCATATTCATCATCACCACCATCATCATCACCCCATCATTATCACCACGCCCACCATCGTTCTCCTCACCACCATTATCATCACCATCATAATTACTTCCACCATCATCATCATCCCCACCATCATCACCATCCCCACCATCATCACCATCCCCACCATCATCCCACCATCATCACCAGCCCCATCATCACCAGCCCCACCATCACCAGCCCCACCATCATCACCAGCCCCACCATCATCACCAGCCCCACCATCATCATCATCAGCCCCATCACCATCATCATCATCAGCCCCACCATCATCACCCCACCATCATCACCATGATCATCACCAGCCCCACCATCATCACCAGCCCCACTATCATCACCAGCCCCACCATCATCACCAGCCCCACCATCATCACCATGATCATCGCCAGCCCCACCATCATCACCAGCCCCACCATCATCACCCCCCCCCCCCCATCATCACCATGATCATCACCCCCACCATCATCACCAGCCCCATCATCATCAGCCCCACCATCATCACCATGATCATCACCCCCACCATCATCACCATGATCATCACCCCCACCATGATCATCACCCCCACCATCATCACCCCCACCATCATCACCATGATCATCACCCCCACCATCATCACCATGATCATCACCCCCACCATCATCACCAGCCCCAACAATCATCACCACCCCCACCATCATCACCCCCATCATCACCCCCACCATCATCATCACCCCCACCATCATCACCATGATCATCACCATCATCACCAACCCCACCATCATCACCAACCCCACCATCATCACCAACCCCACCATCGTCACCCCCACCATCATCACCCCCACCATCATCTTCATCACCACCATATTCATCAACACCATATTCATCACCCCCACCATCATCACCATGATCATCACCCCCACCATCATCACCAGCCCCAACAATCATCACCACCCCCACCATCATCACCCCATCATCATCACCCCACCATCATCACCCCACCATCATCACCCCCACCATCATCACCCCCACCATCACCACCCCCACCATCATCTTCATCACCACCATATTCATCAAGATCACCCCCATCATCACCCCCATCATCACCCCCATCATCATCACCCCCATCATAATCACCCCCACCATCATCACCCCCACCATCATCTTCATCACCACCATATTCATCACCACCACCCCCATCATCACCCCCATCATCATCACCCCCACCCCCACCATCATCATCACCCCCACCATCATCACCCCCACCATCATCACCTCCACCATCATCAATGTTCAACATCATCATCCCTATCTCGATCAGGTAATCAGTATGTACATACCTATTTTTCTTATTGCTACGCACACTCGAATGCTTGCCTGAATGAACATTTTCCCGCTTTAAACCATTTCGCCTAGAAGCAACCCGCAGAGGACTGTGGCAAGGAACATATCATACAGTATGTGGTGGTACCAGCACTACCCAAAGGAGCTTTAGTGGAGTGGCATGTTGTGTCTCATCATTGCCCCAGTCAGCGGGAATGTAAGTCAGTGTAATTTGTGATGTAATGTAGTGTAGTGTATTGTAAATGTAGTGTATTGTAAATGTAGTGTATTGTAATACAATGTAGTGTATTGTATTGTAATGTAGTGTATTATAATGTAGTGCATTGTCATGTAGCGTAATGTATTGTATTGTAAATGTAGTGCAATGTAATGTTGTGTAATGTATTGTATTGTAAATGTAATGTAATGTGATGTAATGTAGTGTAATGTATTGTATTGTAAATGTATTGTAATGTAATGTATAGTAGTGTAGTGTATTGTGATGTAATATATTGTATGGTAATGTAATTCCGTACGTTGTGCAACATCAATTACATTAATTAATTCCTTGAATGTTTGCATGGTTTAGATGTTGCTTCTCATTAATCGCAATTTATCTAGTTAATATAAATTGGCGCTCCGTGGCCGAGATTATCTCTCTCACCTTTGGCGCCGGGCGATTGGCGATGGGATCATGAGCTCGACCTTTCTGAGGTGATAGCAGATGCTTGACGTACAGTTCTCCTTGCATCCCTCTGTAGGTAATGAGTTGTCCGTGGACGACTTTAAAGACCTCAACGTTTCTTTGACCAGCTGCAGCTGCCCTCGTCACAAGTGTGGCTCACTTAATGCAAGCATAGGTAAGATGTAAGAGTTATCGTGATTTTCAGATGAAAAAGATATCTTATTTTTATCAAATGATCTTAAAGTGTCGGTGAAACGAAAATTAAGTTTATCTTATTTAAATGAACTCCGAAAATTATTAGGAATATCAATTTAGAGCTCTTTCATATCTCACGTCGTTCTTGAGATATTTAGACTTTTATGTGAACCAGCTGTTGTGGTCTAGTGGTTACCACACGACATGTTTATGAGCTGGGAGACACAGTCGAACCTCCACTCAGGGTCTTAAAATACAGTGGTGGATCCAGCAAGGTTTTTTTAGGGGGGTGCTGGGCATGCAGCCGAGCACACCGAACCCAGCACTGCCGTGCACCTAGTAGTTTCTTGGTTACAATAATACAATTTACAGATATGTTGAATAAATAGAATAAATAAAATAGAATTTTCGTTATCGAATACTTATAATGTTAGACGTTTACAGCAAAATTAAGAATTTGCTTTATTCAATCAATCAAAGTATCAAACTAAATTAATTATTAATATTGGGTATTTTGAACTAGTGCTGCCTTAAATTCCAAAACTTAAGTCTAAGACTGATAACAAATTTTTAATAGCTCAAACATTTAATATTTTGCACCCGCCTTGCACCCCTGTTGACCAAGGCCAACAGGGGTGCACACCCCTATCCACCACCCCTATAAATCCAGTAGGACTTTCGGGTCTTCTCGGATAACGACCTTAAATCGTAGGCCCTCGGAACCCCTATCAATTGGGCTTCTAAGAGTGATAAATCTAATAAACTAAACTATATGATATACAAATGAATAACCTATCACAGCAAGAGCTTTACACATTTTTCGAAAATCAAGAAATTAGAAATAGTAAATTAATTTGGCATCGCTATTTTGATGTAATAATGTTAGGTTTCACGAAGTGTCGTAATGTGCAAAGTTTCAAGTGATTTCGTTGAATAATTTCAAAGATATACTTGATTTTCTAAAAATGTGTAAAGCTCTTTACGTCATAGGTTATCTCATTTGCATATCACATAAGTCTAAATATCATTGCCGATCAATTCTGATTGCCGGTGAGATGCTCTAACCATTGAGCTACCGAGACTCAGATGGAGATCGGTTACAATGATGTACATTGTAAATAGTGGCGAAAAAACGCTTTGTGATTCTCGGCTAAAACTAAGCAATACTTTGATGATATTTTTAGAAGTTCGGCCATCGATTCAGAGAAAGCCAGACGTTAGCATCGCTGAAATGGTGGAATATTTTCAAGAAACCTTTGATACTTTCATCTCCTCATGTAGTCTGCAATGGAGTGCGGTTCTTCTCTTTAGAATTTTTTTCAGAACTGACGTTTTTAAAAACACGCACGGTGAACTTAAGAAAGGTAATTTTCCCGTCTCGATTCAAATGCACGCACACTTTCATGTCGAATGCTCACAACGACTAATCTACAACCCAACAAGATGTCCATTTTTTCAATTCGCAACGTATCGTTTTTAAATGTTTTATTTTCTTCGCGACAGAGTTCCGTAAGGCATTCCAAAAGAAACAACCTGGACAATGGCCTGCCCTGTGTTTCGTTCCTGTCTCAAAACTAACAAAAACTACGCAAGTATTGGCCGTCGGTTGCTGGTTTGCTGAATGCACGCAGTGTTCGGAAGACGACGAAGATTAGCAAGGTATATCGTAGGGTAATAAATACACGAGTGCGTGGATTACGCTTGCCAACCCATTTTCTGCTTGATCATTTTGCTGGTAACCTGAGTATCAGGCCTTCAAGGGAGGGGGGAGGGGGATTTTGCTGGCGGCATTCATCTTCAGATGCCGCCATTACCTTACATCTTGGCTGCTACATTTCGCTTCAATGTTACACCAATTAGCCATTTATTCTCCGTGCTTTTAGATATACAACTTTAAAGAAACCCATCACTGATGTTCCAGCACATTGTATTGCTCAGTATTTTCAACGAAGATACCTAGCTCGCTTTTATTTTAACTCAAATCAACGGCAGAGATTTTCCCGCCAAAACTGAAAGCGATTTCAGTCATATAATCTGATCAATTGTATTTAATTTTTCTTTACAAATTTTAACTTAAACATCACGGTGATAACTTTATGTGATAGTACAATGAGCAGAATATAAATAAAAACAGAAAAGTAAGAATAAGGATAATTTTATAAAAATAGAAAATGGCAGTTTGGGAGAACTCAATGAAACACTTGTGGAAGCTAGGGATGCACCGGATGCACTCAGGCTTTCTAAGACTATGCACGGCGTCAACGTGATTAAAAACAGATCAACTATTAGGAAACAAAGGACTTTCTTGAGAATATTCAGTATTCACATTTGATCAGACAAAAATGTTCATGATACCAGTAATGGAACAAAAAGTTAAAACATTATAAAACTAATTTTCTATGTAATGGGAATATGAAGGACAATTTTAATAATTTTCTATCTGGCATTGTTTAATGAGGGTTATTTTCACTATTTGACCACTTCATTCCACAAGGACAATGTCAGACGAAAGCCGGTTTTCCACTAGGCGATTTTGTTCACGCGAAGCGACTTTTTATTGTTCAAATTGAAAAGATTTCTAATTAGTTTCAGCCGAGAGCTTATAAGACAAAAGAAAAAGTCGCTTCGCGCGACTAAAAAACCCGCCTAGTGGAAAACCGGCTTTAGCTACTGGTTCAAACGGAAAGATACTACCCTGATACCCGGTTCCGGCCGGTTAGTTCCGGCCGGAACTTATTTCAGTTCCGGCCGGAACTTTTAAATTTGGTTCCGGTGCACCCCAGTGGAAGCCTTGATGCTACAGTTCCCACTGTGATTTCTCTCATTCTCCCAAAACTTCCACTCGTGTTTCTATTAAAGTGTCTATGTAATGAAACAGTCAGTTGTAAAATAACTCTTTTATTTGAAAGAACTCTTGAAACTATAAAGACTAACCATTTACAACTTTTTCATATCTCACTTCACTCTTGAGATATTAAGATTTATTTAATATATATATGATCATACTTATGACATTACACTGCATAATAATTTATTGAAAACGAATATCTATGTAATGAAATCACTTGAAATACAGGTGCATGTACGTGGATGTATCCAATGACATCACATATGCAAATCATAAAACGATTCCATGTGATAATGGTAAAGATATGCAGAATTTTTCAATAAGTCATTGTGCAGTGTGATGTCATAAGTATGATCATTTACATATTAAACAAATCTTCAAAAACTCATTAATATTCATTAACCAAATTGTCCAATCACATTTCCGTATTTAGTCATGCGCAAGGCTTTTATACTTGATAAAATCCCATGAATACTAATCAGCATGAAAATTATATAAAGTCTCTACGAACTTTATATAAAATTCCTGCTAATTTGCATTTCATACATCAACTCAAAGACCATATTTGCATACCCAACTATGCGAATCGAAAACAAATCGATTTACATTGTTCTAAATCAACCCAATTTACCTCTAATAGAAACCAGTACACTCCCTAGTGATTACAATCAATTGTTTTTGAAGCTATTTAAAACACTCGAACTCGCGTTTTATCATATCTAAAATGCTCGCGCTGCGCGCTCGCATTTTAAATTTGATAAAACGCTCCTTCTCGTGTTTTAAATACTACTTAATATCTCAAGAGTGAAGTGAGATATGAAAAAGTTGTAAATGGTTAGTCTTTATAGTTTCAAGAGTTCTTTCAAACAAAAGAGTTATTTTACAACTGAATTTTTAATTACATAGATATACTTTAAACAATTATAGACCCGGTTCAGACGCCAAAATTTTCATGAAACAGGCCTTAGTCATTTCAGTTTCGACAATCACCGATCAGCAGCTACTTGATTGTTCTACCATCCCCTCACTGGTCTCCATTCTTCAATGACATATTCACCATCATGCACATAATAAACTGGGTGCATTGCAGCCGTTGCACAGGCCTGGGGAAAAATAAGGCAAAAATAATACGTAAACCCTACCTCAGAAACAAGATGACAAAATAACAAAGGTTGACTTCATCAGTGTAATACATCCATGCATTACTGAAATGGTGACTGCATTACTGATATAGTGCCACATAGGCAGTACATAATATATCAATCGAACCAGTACATCGTCGTAACCTTCGCTCTCCATCTGAGTCTCGGTAGCTCAATGGTTAGAGCGTCTCACCGGCAATTAGAAGGTTGCAGGTTCGATTCCTGCATGTACGGGACTCCGAAACATTTTTCTGAGGATTGTCAAGCTCATACTGTCTACTCCAAGCTCTCCCACATTCACTACAGCAGACTGTATATACCGTATTAACACATCCAAGCATTGCTGATAAATAGTGACTTCATAGGCAGTACATATATCAATCGAAGCAGTACATCATTGTAACCTTCCTTTCCATCTGAGTCTTGCTAGCTTAAAGTGCCTATCCGGGGTTTGGGGATTTTACATATTCGTAATTTATGGGTTCCTACCAAAAAGAAATGTAATATATCTTCTTGTTCGAAAATTGTATCTTCATGCCTTTTCCCCCTGCTAAAGTTCACAGGAAGTGACGTCAACCCAGGGACACGCGATATTTTGCGGCGTTATTCAACAGTGAATGTTTAGGAATTGAGTGAATTTTGTCTAAACAGGTTGTTTAAAGTTCAAAGCCAAATTTTCGCTGTATTTCATTGCTGAATCACTCCGTAAAAGATCGCGTGTCCCTGGGTTGACATCCCTTCCTGTGAACTTTAGCAGGGGGGAAAGGCATGAAGATGCAATTTTCGAACAACAAGATATATTACGTTTCTTTTTGGTAGAACCCAAAGATTACGAATATGTAAAATCCCAAAATCCCGGATAGGCACTTTAATGGTTAGAGCGTCTCATTGGCAATCAGAAGGTTATAGGTTTTACTTTATATATCAATTTGCAATCCAAACAGTCTTTTTGTGGGAGGCTTACATAACATATTTGTACTATGCTTGAGCAGTACAGACAGCTTATTCACCTCAATGCATAAGTCATGACATAAATATACAAATCTACTGTTGGCAACACTACTTATAATGACACTTACATGATTTGGCAATATCTTCAACTTGGAACCAATTGGATATTTTGAGAAATCAAGCTTTCCTTCGATAGGAATGACTTTTCCAATTTCTTGAGTCATTGTATCTAACCTGTAATAATATCAGTACCAAACAAAAGTTATATAGTTGAGAAATCGTTTTTCTTTTTTTGGTTCTGGTCATCAACCAGAACCAGTACATCATTGTAACTTTCCATCACTTGGTAACTCAAAGGTTAGAGTGTATCGCCAGCGATCAGAAGGTTACCTTTTAAAACTCGATTGATTATGTACAAGGCCTTAATTTTACCATATTCTGATTACTGTAGCGTTGTGTGGGGCAACATTGGTATAACATTATCTGATAAACTTCAAAAACTACAAAATAGAGCTGCAAGAATCATTACTTTTTCAAATTATGAAATACGTTCTAGTGATCTATTGGATGTTCTTGGTTGGGTAAATTTAGAAAAAAGGAGAACTAATCAATTGGCTATTAATGATGTATAAAATCTATAATAATCTTTCTCCACCATATCTGGGAAAGATTTTTAAAAACATATCCAATGTACACTCATATAATCTTAGGAATTCAAATATTAACTTGTATATTCCCAAGCCTAAAACAGAGGCTGCAAAAAGTAGCTTTCACTATAGGGGGTCGAAACTTTGGAATAAAATCCCTGTTGAGGCAAGAGAGCAAGCACGAGGTGCGGAATTGCCGCGCGCCCTCCCAAACTTAAATTCTTTTAAAAAAAATATTATATAATCATTGTATTAGGTAACACTTACTTTAATTGTAAATAATAATATTTTTTATAATTCTTGTAAATATATTATAGTTAGTATATAGTAGGAAACACGGCTCGCTGGAAGAGCATTACTTGTAAAAATGAAGCGATTTTTTCCGTGTTAAAATAAAGTTTATGTATGTATGTTAGAGGTTTGATCCCTCGATGACTTGGCCTTAACGATCGTCCACATATCGTCAATAAAACAATTATTGAACTTGCATGGTTATTACACAATATTGTGACTTGTCAATGTCTCATATATATAGATAATTATTTGCCTGTGTCTTAAGCAGCAGTAATTGCTGATTTGATTTTCTAGCTAGAATTGTAGCGAAGAAAATACCAGGTCGGATGTAAGGTCGGATATTCCTCTGGCTCTGCGCCATAGGTCTGTTCTAACTGGCAGCAGAAAACTCGTGCTTTGACGTCGAATTCTTAGGGGGTAGGGGGCACCGTCCCCCCTGCTTCCTATGGGGGACTGTTGATAGACATCTAAAATTAAATACTCATGTAAATAACATTTGTAAATCGGCCACTTTTGCTATAAGAAATATCGGCAAGATCAGGAAATATTTGAGTAAAAAGGACTGTGAGAAGTGTCAGCTGTAATAGCATCCTACATGGCTTACCAGAATCTGAATTGAGCAAGTTACAGCGAATTCAAAAGACAGCTGCTAGACTTGTTACAGGGGTTTAAAAAATCGGAGCATATCTCCCCTGTGCTTCGTAATCTTCACTGGTTGCCGGTGAGATCAAGGATGTATTTAAGATACTAATAATTACTCTCAAGGCTTTGCATGGCCAGGCGCCTGTTTATATTACTGATTTGCTAACTAAATATAAACCTATACTCGTGCTTTGAGATCATCTGACCGAAATCTGCTACTTGAGCCAAGAGCGTTCTCGGTTGCGGCACCAAAACTGTGGAATTCATTACCACAGGATATTAGAAGCTTTGATATGTTAAGTAGTTTTAAGTCAGCACTTAAGACTTTTCTTTTTTTAAATAAATAGTTTTTTTGTTCATAGTGGTAATATATGTAGTAGGCTTTATCTTATAATGAAACTGTACTTAGTTTTATAAGTAAAATTAAGAATATATTGTAAGAGCATTGAGACTATTGTATAATGCTCCTATAATACGTCTTTTATTATTATTATGGCCATGTCAACTTCTATCAGTTTTGCAAAACTTACTTAAGATTTGGCTCCCCTTCGAATATACAAAACCCTGTCGGAAGCTTCCCTAGACTATCCAGTGTCAATGCCAACCACCCACAGTCGATGAGCATGTGACCTTGTTCAGGGTAGTGTGAAATGACTCTTGTTAATACCGTACCAGCAATATCCTCTACCTCACATGATCCAATGTTTAATTGAGTTACATCTATTGAGAGAAAATTACACAGTTATTGTCAAGCCTTGAAATAATTATTTTTGCTGTATCTAGTGTCAGAATGACCAGTACAAATGAATTTGTAAAGGACACACAAAAGATTGTATACCTGTCACGGTACGACGTCTAAAAACTAAGTGTAACATCTCAAAACTTAGTGTAACGTCTCTAAACCTAGCGTAATGCCTCATACTCGTAGCGCAATGTCTTCGTCTCCAGACTTAGCGAAATGTCTCCTAACGTAACGCAATGTCTTAAAGTTAAAACTTAGCGTAACGTCTCTAGACTTTAATAGCGTATAAACGTCTCACAACTTAGCGCAATGTCTCCAAGCATAGCGTAACGTCTCCGCGTAACTTAGCGCAATGTCTCATAACTTAGCGCAATGTCTTAAAACTTAGCTTAACGTCTCCACATAACTTAGCGCAATGTCTCATAACTAAGCGCAATGTCTCCAAAGTTAGCGCAAGTGTCTCCAAACTTAGCGTAACATCTCATAACGTAGTGCAATGTCTCCAAAATTAGCATAATGTCTCCAAACTTAGCGCAATGTCTCGAAACCTAGATGGGTATTAGCGGCCGGTCACGGACATTAGATAGATAGAAAACTTTATTTAAACACGCTGACCCCGTCAACCGAAGCTGATTTCCACGAGGGGCGTGTGTATAACAATTGTAGTATTTAAGATTATTTACAGAGTATGAAATATAGTATATTGAATACATTTATAGATTTAGGTAAGTTACGTATTAAAATCAACTAGTAGAAATCTATATACAGCTGGTACATCTATTTACATTTACTATCAATGTGAGTAGCGATTTTATTTCGAAAAGAAGAAAGGGATTTGCTCTCCCTAATTTCTTTTGGAATAGAATTCCAAAGGTATGCCCCGTCATACATGAAACTATTTTTCATATTATTAGTACGCGGTTTTGGTAAACAAAGACTACTTGAAATGTCTCGAAGATTATGGTCTGTCATCTCACCTTTATATGTGAAAAGATTAGTGAGTGACTCAGGACCCATTTTATTTAATATTTTATACATCATTTTTGCTTTAGCTTTTTTTCTTTCTGTTTTAAGTGGCACCCAGCCTAATGCTTGTAAAGCAACAGAGTGATCTATATCATTGCTCATATTCATGATAATTCGAGCAGCTCTATTTTGCAGTTTTTGGAGTCGTTTTGATTGTGTTTCACCAAACACATCCCATACTTCAATATCCCATTTCAATATCCCATTTCACGCTACAAATATCCCATTTCTAGAGATTTGACAGTTACAATATTAATTGTGTCTGTCATTTTGTCCGATGCTCATCTTGTCCGAAGATTATACTTAACTTTTGTGAAAGTAAAACATTTTTTGTTAATGGACTGCGTTTAGATTTCGTGTTGTACAATCTCAGATATGAGAAACATTACGCTAAGTTTTGAGACATTGCGCTAAATTTGGAGACATTGCGCTAAGTTTGGAGATATTGCGCTAAATTTGGAGATATTGCGCTAAATTTGGAGATATTGCGCTACGCCATGAGACGTTACATAAGTTTGGAGACATTACACTAAGCTTCATGGAGACGTTACGCTAAGTTTGAGACATTGCGCTAGGTCGAGAGATGTTACACTAAGCCTGGAGACATTGCGCTAGGTTGAGAGATGTTACACTAAGCCTGGAGACGTTGCGCTAGGTTGAGAGATGTTACACTAAGCCTGAAGACATTGCGCTAGGTTGAGAGATGTTACACTAAGCCTGGAGACATTGCGCTAGGTTGAGAGATGTTACACTAAGCCTGGAGACATTGCGCTAGGTTGAGAGATGTTACACTAAGCCTGGAGACATTGCGCTAGGTTGAGAGATGTTACACTAAGCCTGGAGACATTGCGCTAGGTTGAGAGATGTTACACTAAGCCTATGGAGACATTGCGCTAGGTTGAGAGATGTTACACTAAGCCTGGAGACGTTGCGCTAGGTTGAGAGATGTTACACTAAGCCTGGAGACGTTGCGGTAGGTTGAGAGATGTTACACTAAGCCTGAAGACATTGCGCTAGGTTGAGAGATGTTACACTAAGCCTGGAGACATTGCGCTAGGTTGAGAGATGTTACACTAAGCCTGGAGACATTGCGCTAGGTTGAGAGATGTTACACTAAGCCTGGAGACATTGCGCTAGGTTGAGAGATGTTACACTAAGCCTATGGAGACATTGCGCTAGGTTGAGAGATGTTACACTAAGCCTGGAGACGTTGCGCTAGGTTGAGAGATGTTACACTAAGCCTGGAGACATTGCGCTAGGTTGAGAGATGTTACACTAAGCCTGGAGACATTGCGCTAGGTTGAGAGATGTTACACTAAGCCTGGAGACATTGCGCTAGGTTGAGAGATGTTACACTAAGCCTATGGAGACATTGCGCTAGGTTGAGAGATGTTACACTAAGCCTATGGAGACATTGCGCTAGGTTGAGAGATGTTACACTAAGCCTGGAGACGTTGCGCTAGGTTGAGAGATGTTACACTAAGCCTGGAGACGTTGCGCTAGGTTGAGAGATGTTACACTAAGCCTGGAGACATTGCGCTAGGTTGAGAGATGTTACACTAAGCCTATGGAGACATTGCGCTAGGTTGAGAGATGTTACACTAAGCCTATGGAGACATTGCGCTAGGTTGAGAGATGTTACACTAAGCCTGGAGACGTTGCGCTAGGTTGAGAGATGTTACACTAAGCCTGGAGACGTTGCGCTAGGTTGAGAGATGTTACACTAAGCCTGGAGACGTTGCGCTAGGTTGAGAGATGTTACACTAAGCCTATGGAGACATTGCGCTAGGTTGAGAGATGTTACACTAAGCCTGGAGACATTGCGCTAGGTTGAGAGATGTTACACTAAGCCTGGAGACATTGCGCTAGGTTGAGAGATGTTACACTAAGCCTGGAGACATTGCGCTAGGTTGAGAGATGTTACACTAAGCCTATGGAGACATTGCGCTAGGTTGAGAGATGTTACACTAAGCCTATGGAGACATTGCGCTAGGTTGAGAGATGTTACACTAAGCCTGGAGACGTTGCGCTAGGTTGAGAGATGTTACACTAAGCCTGGAGACGTTGCGCTAGGTTGAGAGATGTTACACTAAGCCTGGAGACATTGCGCTAGGTTGAGAGATGTTACACTAAGCCTGAAGACGTTGCGCTAGGTTGAGAGATGTTACACTAAGCCTGGAGACATTGCGCTAGGTTGAGAGATGTTACACTAAGCCTGGAGACATTGCGCTAGGTTGAGAGATGTTACACTAAGCCTGGAGACATTGCGCTAGGTTGAGAGATGTTACACTAAGCCTATGGAGACATTGCGCTAGGTTGAGAGATGTTACACTAAGCCTGAAGACGTTACGCTAAGTCTGCAGACGTTACGCTAAGTCTGCAGACATTACGCTAGGTTAACAGAGACGTTACACTAAATTTTGAGATTGTACCATGACATGCAGGTACAATCTTTTGTGTATCCGTTACAAATTCATATGTGCTGGTCATTCTGACAGGTACAGTAAAAATAATTATTTCTAGGCTTGGATGATGAGCATATTTTATTTTTAAAGCTCAACCGCTTAGCTCTTAGACCAGATTGTCTAATATTATTCCTAGGTTAAACATTAAAAACTCTAGTAAATGTCAGTTTTTTCTTTTTACCATTAAAGACATAGTTGCCTGGATGAAACTCTGTTATTCCCTTTATGAATTTGGCTTCAGGTGGCTGGGAGCACGTCGGTGTTGCACCAATACCAACATTCTTGCACTCGATGCCTTTGGATCTAATCCTAATGGAAAAAGAAAGAGTCTTGAAGATTTGCAGAGAAATATGGACCAAATGATTATGGAAGAATCAAGGTGACTGCTCACTGAAATCAAGCAATAATTGGGAATGGTGGAATAAGCAGGCTCTAGGCACTATAGATTGAATATGTACATAATACATATACTGTAGTCTGTATACCGTATTTTCCGGGCGATTACGCGCAATTGCTAATTTTGGCCGCATCAAAATAACTTTTTTTAAACCAGTCAGTGTGACTTCTTAAAAATAGTTGTTGTAATCTATTTATTTTTTATTGAATGATATTTTATTATACGTTTCGAAGTATTGTTTGATTCTTTCGTAAATTTGGTCTGTATCGCTGTTGAACAAGGCCAACGACCACCTGTCTTTCTTATTTTATTGAGCTATTTCGAAAGCAATGTTGCATTAAAACACCAGTGTGAACTAACCCCACATTCAGCCTTCTATTCAGCTGGTAGCTGATGCAATTTGACACCATTGAACACTGTCTTCCCTTTGGCAAAACCCATTCAGTTTCTTGTGAAACCTATTTAACTAATATTTTTGAAACTGTAAAACAATTTTTGCTAACGCATTACGCGCACCGTCCTATAACGCGCAGTAAATTAAAAAAAAGAAAAATCAATAGATAACTTGCGCGTAATCGCCTGGAAAATACGGTACTGTAGTTGAACCCCTACAGACCCCTACAAATTAAGCAGACATTTTTTACATAGTATTTCATCATTATCTCTATATAATAGAATATGTTTGCCTGGGTCTGTATAATGCGCATGATTGAAATCCAAGTGATGTGATATAAACACAAGAGAAGTGTAGGGATTGAGCCAACCACATTGTGGAGACCCAGGCAAACTTTTTCATTAGTTACTGATGTCATTCCAGTTTCTGTAGCTGATTGAGACTGGCAAGCTGACCAATCACAGCACACATGGATAGAGTGAACTTCATTATTTTTATACTTCTCATTCTTCACACAAACATGTAGGACATGGAATGTCCTTCCGAACCAAATCCGGTTGAAGGAACTTATGTAAACTAACTTTAAATGCAACCTGCTGCAATACTACAGATCAGGGCGCATTGGAGCATTATGATCCTGAAGATCCACGAACATGGAAAACTATTTGCCCAAAATGCAATTCTGTTTGCAATCTAACTGGTATCCTACGCTGCTGTGTCTATACTTTTGAACAGGAACATTCTCTAATTTTTACTTTAATTTAATTAATTCTGGGACCGCAATAATTGGCGGCCACCCTGCCACTTTCATTATGTACTATATACTATTGGTGAAGCCTAATAAATAAATAAATAAATAAGTAAATATTAGAAGGTTTTATGGATGAATTGCATCCCAACCAATGAAACAGCCCCAGTCCATAATACTACTAGATCTATCACTGTGTGCAAGGTCGTGTCTCTAATTTAGTTTATATCACCATTGGTTCAGTTTCCTTTGTTCTCTAGTGGCCATTATATCTGATATCAACCTCATACAATTATTCATGAGGTTGATAAGTACTTATCAACCTCATAAATACTAAACTTCACCAATGGTGATAGACCTCGGTGTTTAAGCGATATATCAACCCTCGGGCTTCGCCCTCGGGTTGATATATCGCTTAAACACCTCGGTCACGGTTTATAACCTATACATATCCAAAAGGTCGAAATGGGGAGAGATCAGGACTGGAATTAACCCCAAGTAGGGGAGTGAATGAGTGGGCGTTCGGGACGGAGAAAATACGGCCTGCGGGGTTAGGGTTAAAAAACTAGTTGGGCGGAGGGTTAGAAAACTCATTAGGCAGGGGGTTAAGGTTAGGATATTTGCAATCTTGTTTCCAGAGCCTTCACCGTGATCTTTGTTCTTTTGGGGTTGGTCACAATTATTGAAATTAAGGCAAACTCTGTCCCAGTGCTCTCTCCACATTTCGACATTTTGGGTATATATACTAAAGAGACACGACCCTGTGTGCAATGATTCATTGAGAAATGGCTTGGTTAAAGGAAAATAGTAAGATTATTACTATAGTCTTGACAGGAATAATATGTTCCTGCTGGCCTTAAACTTCAGTTAACTCTGAATGTG
The DNA here is from genome assembly GCA_035772405.1 of Chrysogorgia sp. JL179-B06. NCBI lineage: Eukaryota > Metazoa > Cnidaria > Anthozoa > Scleralcyonacea > Chrysogorgiidae > Chrysogorgia > Chrysogorgia sp. JL179-B06. The sequence continues at coordinate 1,341,945 of JAYKKM010000335.1, forward strand.
AAGGGAGACCCCACCAATCACCTATTTGCCAGCTCATCCATTTTCCCCCATGCTGTTGTGCAGACCTCTTTGACTTCCCCAGCCCCTTTGCAATAATATGATGCACCGGTGTGAGTATAGATGCCAGCAAATTGAGCATTATTCAGCAAGGTTATTTGTTGAACCATCTCCAAGGTCCTCTGGCTGTTATGTGGAATGCCATCTGAGAAACAAATTTAATACAAATATCTTTAATTTCTATCTATGTACCTGTATGCAATCTATTTTTGAAAACATTAGTTCAAGTGCAGTCCAGTTTTGACACTATAAACCCTCTATGTTTGGGGATAATTTTACATATCCATAATATTTGGGTCTTCCCAAGCAAAATCATAATATATATGGTCAGTCAAACGTTACCAGATGTGATGTCACAAGAGGCATTCCAAACCAGTTTTCTTTTGTTACTTGCCACAAAAATGCTTCTTGTGACACCACAGCCAATATTAACTTCAACAGCAAAAAAGTTCATGAAGATGAAATTTTCTGGTGACAAGATATATTATGATTTTGCTTAGGAAGACCCAAATATTATGAATATGTAAAATCCCCAAATGACATGAGATAGCTATCATGTTGCCTGAGCAACACAAAAAGATGAATGACAAGTAAGAGTGTTATAAATTAACTACTCCTTTCAATACAGTTTCCCTCTGTATAGTCTGAATTTAAATACAAGGATCTGAAAAAACATAGTTTATATTATTGCAATGTCATTTATCATTTCACAATTAGTTAAGAAGATTCACCTCTGGCTGAACCACAATCGACCATCAATAGCACTGACCATTTTTTCTTTGCTGGCAACGTGTACTCTCCCAGAGCTTTGATGATTTCCATGTTGTCCACAGCAACATGAAAAAGATCCAATTCATTCACAAATTTTGCACACCTTTGTACTTTGTCAATGCTCAGTGGATAAGCATATGTAATGTCATCAAATCCATTTTGAAAATAAAACTGAGCTTCAGCAAGGGTTGAGACAACCACTTGTCGTCGAACACCATTGGTCATTAGGAGCCCAGCTTCCCTAGTGGCGAAGAAAACTAGATTATCCACATATTCTTAGGTAAAGTACCATATTAACTTGCTGTTATTATATACAACCATTTAAAATTTGAATTGGTGCTCTCGAGGGGCAGGGCCACCGAGAGCCAACATAGGCCCACGTGGGAAGGTGGGGTTATGGTCTTTCACAGGCCCCTAAATGCCCTAGAAGTTTCATTCAATGTGTATTCTATGGTTATCGTTTCGGGCCCCTTATTTGGCCGGGCCATGGGGCAGTTGCCCCGGTTAACCCCCTCTCGGAAGAGCTGTGAGAAGCTTATTCCTAACCAGCAAAATTGGTTGTTTTAGGTTTGATTACCAGACTGTCTGGGATGGAGGGCAGAACACAAGGACATCTGGTAATACATCTGGTAATGTTAATACCATAAATGCATTGCTTTTTAAATACAGAATCCAACTCGCAATGTTGTGTTGGAGCCTCACAAACAAACAAATGCTGGGATTGTCATATGTGCAGGAGTTGGGGGTAATTGCCCACCACCACCACCAGACAATTTTTTTTTGAAATTTGGGGATTTTTTCAGATATTTTTGGGCAATTTCAAGCAAAATCATAAAAATATAGAATTGATTTTGTTTATATTTTGTCCTTTATTTTTCAGGCAAAAATTATTTGACCCGAAACAATTGCACTGCTACATATGCCCATGGGAACTGACACCTTTTAGCTAAATTAATTGAATAATTATACTGGTCTATTGCAATTTTGCTTGGAATAGCCATTTAATAGACTGGAATAATATCCCATATTATATGTCAAACAAATAAATTGTGCTTGCAAATAATGAAAATCAAAACTCACAGCGTCTTGTGCGTCTTCATGTGCGGACGTAAAGCAACTCCCAGAGAGTTGCACCGCTTTCTCATTCTCTCGCAATTTCTTTTCACCTTTTCTAGGTCAACCAGGAAAGCTGGTGATGGTAAATCGTCGATACTGCGTCTTTGGTGGTTCGCCATTTTAATAAGTATTCTTGTTGCAATTTAAATAGCACCGACAAGCCGATCGTGAGTATGGGAATAATAATATAGTTAATGTTCTCGTCAATACTGTAGTATGAATATGCATAATTTCTATACATTTTGTATTGTAGTTTATATCGCGAATGCTGCAATATGATTGGCTAATATTCAACAGTGCGTATAATAGGGTTTTGACGGAAAACTTTACTGTGTACTGTATCCGATTTTAATACAACTAGAAATACGAATACGCAATAATCCCCTCGCTCGCCTTTTCTAACACCCCCCCCCCCCCCCCAAGAGTTTCACCCTAACACCCCCTGCGGGATTTTCCCCATCCATGGTCCCCAGACCTCGCACGCCGTGTATTAGAAATGTATTTTTATTGTTTTAGTTATCTCGGCCAATATTTACTCGATTTCAATTCTGAAAACAGATTTGGAATTACCGAGTCTAAATACATAACATACGTGTCTCTTATATTATGAGAACATGCATATCTTTCGTAAAAATCTGTTATGTACTTAGAAATTAATCGGAAATGAGGAGGCCGCTTCGTCGTGTATTATTTTGAACAATATCTCGGTCAATATTTAACCGTTTTCAATTCTGAAAACAGATTTGGAATTACCTAGTCTAAATACATAACATACGTGCCTATTATGTTACGCAAACGTGTATACCCTTCGTAAAAACCTGCTTATGTTCTTAAAAATAATCGGCCATGTTTGTGCCGATTTTCTCCCGCAAAAGGCATACGGCCTTAGCCAATCATGTGTACGAGATTCATGTACGGCTTATAATTCGCTTTTCCCTCGCGCGCGTTTTCGCTTTTCGCTCTAACCCCCCCCCCCCCCCCCCGCCCCTTCGCTTTCGCTCTTTCACCCCTCCCCCTTCGAGAGCCGCTACGCAGGCTAATATACAAATATATTTACAAACCTTTCGTGAGAAATGGATCCCCGCCGCGGCGAGATTAGGGACTTTAAGATCTACGACGGCAACCTAGGACCGCCACGTCGTTCAAACAAAAGAATCTTTATGCGAAACAAAAAGAATGAATAATTTTTATTCCCACTGAAGAGTAATCTCAACGCCGTCCTCGTTCTGTTTACAACGCCACTGACAACATTTTCACGTCTTTATGACGGTAACTCGTGGAGATATGAGAGCTGTTAATTAAGACCGACAAAACAAACTTTGAGTGTTAAATATGCTAGTCAATCGACCCAGGCTTTTCAGCCTGTCAAGGTTTTCAAAATTATCAAAGGAGAAAAAGAGCGGGAAAAAACCGGTTTCAAACAGGTTTTTTTTTGACTGACCGAAACGAAGTTGGATCGATAATAAAAGGACTGTTTGTCTGTTTACTTTATATTCACCTTAACTTGCTGACATGAATTAAGAAGGTAAGAGCTTCTTTCTTACTAAATTTAATATTGTTGAAACCATATATCTTCTTTTATTTCTGCAAGATACAATGTTTACTTCCCCCGGAAATTTTTTGAAAACTAGAGTCTCTGGAATGGTATTTCCTGCATTCTGAGACTGTTCCTCACAGAATTGTCAGGTTCATTGATTGTGCCCAAAATGTGCATGTTTGGGAGGTGAGCCGAAAGTTTGTAAGAACCAACATGGCACTAGAATTCAAGGGGAAAACGAATCAGACCTTTGAATAATTTAGTTTATCTTTCGCTGGATATCCATTGGCGTTAAACAAGGGAACAAACAGTGTTTTAGCTCTAAAATGCCAAAAATATGGGGGGGGGGGGCTTAGCCCCCCATTTCAAATATTGGGCCTTGTGCTCAGTATTCTGTGCTTCTTCAAGAACACTCAACAACAACAACAACAACAACAACAACTTTTATTTACCCAAAAATTAACTTGAACTATGATTTTCAAAATACATAAAGCACGTTCTATGAGTTATGACACGCGTGTCATAAGGCAGAGTGCATTTGAGTATGTAGACTATATACATTAAGAACATACTCGGGCCTTAAGACTAGTACTATTTGTCAGCACAAAACGTTGTTCTGCCACTTCTGCTCTCCGCAGAAAATGCGTAAAACCGCTGAAACTGGACTACTGGAGCACGGGCGTAAGAAGACTCGTACCCGAGGCTCGTCGTGCCGGTGGAAGATTAGAAGCCGAGCTTGAAGCCGAGCTTGAAGCCGAACTAGAAGCCTCTGATGTTTCGCCAGATTTGCGGAAAATTGTATTGCGTACTACAACAGACGATCAATTATCTGTTTATCTAATGTCTAAGTAAGTATTAGATAGTATTAGAGGTCTCACAAAAAAGGCAGGGGTTAAAAAGGGCAGGGGTTGCAACCCCTTTTTGGGGGATCGTGCGCTTATGGTTTCGAAACCTGAAAACTTCGCGGGCCTTGTTCTATATACACCCACTGGAAATCAAGCGTTCATTATTTGTACCCGGGGTTGGTACTAAAGAGAAACAATTTATAAGAAAAGAAAAACGTTTTTGCACATCTAGATAGTCTGCGACGTTGTAGCCATCATGGTCAGACGGATACGCCCAACCTCGTTCCCAGGGCATTTTGCCTCCACGGCGGAAGGTCGGCGAAAATGGCCCTGGGATCGGCTGGGCCATTCTATAATCCGATTGCCTTGTCATAAAACTCAATTAATTCAGCCGAGTATAATTTATTCATCGAAATCTGAATACTGTCTTCAAATTTTACAGCAAATTAGAAGTGTAGCTTTCGCTAAATTAGATATATGCTTCTTCCTACATTTTGTAAGAGATACCATGGATGTATGGTGGATTATTAAGCTTGTTAGCTGCTTTTATGCCGACGAATGCTGACATGAACAACTCTGAAGAGCATTGAATATTTCTCAATTATTCAAGTCAACAAAGTAGACAAAGGAAATGGAACAAAGACCACAAAAATTATCATATAGTTTCAATTCATTCCGGATTGAACGTGAATTCAAACCGCGCTTACATAGAAATTATATCCTAGGATCGAAAATCGCGCGAAATCTGAAATTTCAAGATGGCGATCAATAACATTATAGCGGGTATGTTTCTTTCAGCGATTTCTGCGCCTGTATACACTTCAACTACACGTGCCTTAAACTGATAATTTAGCGAAGAATAAACATATAAAGAAAAGGGGAAAAGCATTAGTAGCAACGATAATCGATGCGGTCGCAAGTAAACAAGCATTTAATTCTCTTTTAATTTATTATTGATTCATATTGAACAATATGACGTCGGCGCAATTCCTGTCTCTAGCTGCAAATTGTCGTTAAAAGCACGATTAAAGCACGAGTTCAAAGCACGAGTTCAATCCGGAATGAAACTCAATCCGGAATGAAACTTAATCCGGAATGAAACTCAATCCGGAATGAGAACCGGAATGAAACTCAATCCTAATTGAGCTGCATCTCATTCCAGATTCATGTAAACAGCTAAACGGATTTTAACAGAACCGTTATGAGTTCAATCCGGAATGAAACTCAATCCGCGGATTCAAGGTCGCTATGAATACCAGCCGAGTTGCTGATTGGGTCAACCTGTATAAATAAACTCATCCGTATCTATAACTGCAAACACAGTCGTCACACTACGCTGAAAGCTGAATTTTTGTTTACCCGACACGGCGAAAAGAAAACTAACAATTCCCACCCTATTTTTAGATACGGTGGGTCTGGGACATGAGTGGGAGAGAATTTAATAAATAAAAAAATAATTTAAAAAATGTGAAAAATATGATTTTTTTTAAAAACTGCTTAAACAACCATTCACGTATCTGCGAATAGTTCGAAACCAAAAATGAGACTGTTTTTGCATGAGTTTTGCTCAAAATAGTATATTTTCTAAACCATATACGACTACTTTTATATATGTTGTTACTTTGATCGCCATTTTCTCCAAAACTGTATTTCCGAGGAAATTGTTGATTGTTTAAAATCGATTAACTAGAAAAGTATTTAACCCAAATCCCTTATTTGTTTAGGATTTTTATGAATATATTCCTCATTAAAATAATGGATCCTTTAGCCTTCTTTCACGACCGAAGTGTTTGTGTATATTACATTAATATTACAAAATATGTTTTCGCTTCATGCTACAGCTATAACAACACACAAATCATGAATCAGATTATCGTTCCTCGTGATTCGCGAATTTTCTTACTATCAGACCTGTGCATGGCAACCGAAGCCATCAGGATTAAATACAGGCGATATTTCCAATGAACAATGCGATTTGTCATCCAAAACAAAGCCTAATAAGTCTAATTATAAATCTAATTAGTTCCATATCAGGAACGTTCTTCTTCCAAACAGAACGCCGTTGTATTTTAGTTTGCTTCTCTCTGGATACTAACTGTGCTCACTATATATATATATATATACGAAAAGTGTGAAGCATCAAAAATCGGTCTAAAAACATACGATGAATGTGGTCCATCTTGGAAAATAATGACCTGCTCTGAGGTTTGAGATAATATGATTTATGCTGTTGAGAAAGCCGTCGCTGTCTTCACACCAGTAAGTAGTTCCCTAGTTCTAAAGTCCGGACGAGAGATGTGTTTTTAATGACGCATGGAATACACAATTCGCTGTTCTATAACTGTTTCGTATATATAAATATCACGTATATATGTATAAGTTAAAGATATTGCGTATACACATTGACATGAACGCGTAGATTTGTTTACAAAACACGTCCCCTAATATTGTTCAAACAATTACATTCAGGACGTGAACAATTTGCACAGTTATCACCGTTTCGAATCCTATTTCTTCCGAATCGAAACACGCATCGATTACGATCTATTTCTACATTCGTCACGTTGAACTTGAACCAATTCAAATCAGATATCTTCGCGATAAGATTGTGGTTTAGTTTAATTGTCGGCGAAGATATTGTCTTAACATTTCGCTTATTATGACTGATGTAACCCGGGAGACGTTTATCAATAGCAAGTTGATTATAATTAATCATTAATATTTAACAGTTGGTTACTTCTCAACACTGAATTGATGGTACAATTAAAGCTTCTTGTTTTCTTCAACTAGATCAAGGGCCTCGCTTATCTCGTTACCAGCTTAAATAGTATTGACGTGCACAACTCATGAAAACGCTATGAAGCTCTTCCTACTCATCGCTGTGACCTTTTTCCCCATCTGTTGCTTCGGAAAAGGTATGTTTTTCCATTGTTTTCATTGAAAATACAGTTAAGCTCCATATTAAACTCGACAAATAACGTTCGTCTTACTTATACACACAAACTAGTAAAAAGTAGAGTGTTGCGTAGACAGTGTTTTGGACATATAGCAAAGTGAAAAGGTGGTGAACTGCCAAGAGTTTAGTAACGAAATACTGACGTTTCGAGCAGAGCCCTTCATCAGAGTTAGACGATATGAAATCAAATAAATAAATAAAATATATAAGCCCTATTTATTGTATTGCATCTCGTCTTACTCTGATGAAGGGCTCCGCTCGAAACGTCAGTATTTCGTCACTAAAAATCTCGGCAATTTACCACCTTTTTACTTTGCTATATATATACGAATTAGGCCTGCTGCTTTGTGTACCGGGACACAGAATTTTGTTAGTTTTAAGAATTAGGGCTAGTATTTCTTTATTTTGAGGGTTAGGACATCAGTATTTATTCGGGTTGGTTAGAGTTTAGGGTTTTCAGTGTTCCTGTATAGATTCTGAATTCCAGCGAAAATAACGTTGATTCGACTGTGACGTACATGTATAGTTGTGTCTGGGATACACAAGAAAGATATCTGAATTAATGATTTTCGTGTTCTTACCCCGTTAATTGCATGTGTATTTGGTTTAAAACAAGACTGAAAATGTCGATATATCACATCCTGAAATCATAGAGTATACATGTAATCCTCGAGTTACTTGTCAAGTTGTTTGTTGTATATATATATGCACTGCTGCAGTGAATGTGGGAGAGCTTGGAGTAAACAGATAATACATGGACGATCGTTCAAGAAAGAGTTCCAGACAGGAATCGAACCTGTAACCTTCTGATTGCCGATGAGACGCTCTACCCATTGAGCTACCGAGACCATTGAGATGGAGAGCGATTGATATATGTACTGCCTATAATGCTTGGATGTGTTACTATATGTTACTATATAGTATATACAGTGAATGTGGGAGAGCTTGAAGTAGACAGACGATACATGGACGATCGTCAAGTTCGTATCCTCAGAAAAATGATTCTGAGTCTCAGACAGGAATCGAACCTGTAACCTTCTGATTGCCGCGGCGAGACACTATAAAGGTTGAGCCGTTGAGCTACCGAGACTCAGATGGAGAGCGAAGATTAAAACGAGTAGTTCGATTGATGTATGTACTGCCTATGCAGCAGTCACTATATGTATATATTAGTATAATGATTGGATGTGTTAATATATACACTGCTGTAGTGAATGTGGGAGAGCTTGGAGTAGACAGACGATACATGGACGATTGTCAAGCTCATATCCTTGCAGATAGAGTCTCAGACAGTGATCGAACCTGTAACCTTCTGATTGCTGGTGAGACGCTCTAACCATTGAGCTACCAAGACTCAGATGGAGAGCGAAGGTTATAATGATGTACTGCATGGTTCGATTGATATGTGTATACTGCCTATGTGGCAGTCACTGTATAACAGTAATGCTTGGATGTGTTACTATATACACTGCTGTACAGCTGTAGTGAATGTAGGAGAGCTTGGAGTAGACAGACGATACATGCAGGCGATCGTCAAGAAAGAGTCCCAGACAGGAATCGAACCTGTAATTTTCTAATTGTCGGTGAGACGCTCTAACCTTTGAGCTACCGAGACTCAGATGGAGAGCGATTGGTATATGTATTGCCTATAATGCTTGGATGTGTTACTATATACATTGCTGTAGTAAATGTGGGAGAGCTTGGAGTAGACAGACGATACATTGGACCATCGTCAAGCTCATATCCACAGAAAAATTATTCTGAGTCCCAGACAGTGAGCGAACCTGTAACCTTCTGATTTCCGGTGAGACACTCTAACCATTGAGCTACCCAGACTCAAATGGATAGCGAAGGTTAACTATATGTACTGCGTATGCAGCAGTCACTATATATCAGTAATGCTGGGATGTGTTAATATATACACTGCTGTAGTGAATGTGAGACAGAAATCGAACCTGTAATCTTCTGATTGCTGGTGAGACGCTCTAACCATTGAGCTACCGAGACTCAGATGGGGAGCGAATATTACAATGATGTGCTGCTTGTTCGATTGATATATGTACTGCCTATGCGAGTCACTATATTATATATATATATATATATATATATATATATATATATATATATATATATACATGAAAGTATACAATGTGCCCTACCGGCTATCACCATAATGGCTTTATGGTAACTGTGGACTTGGGACCCACTATGTACGGCTACACATTGTTGGATTGCATTGTGGAGTCACCAAAGTGCTCAAACTGCGAGCAGTGAGCAATGCATAATGCAAACAGTAAACGTCTCATTGAGAGAGACTCTCCGCCCAATCCATGAGAGTGCTCAAACCACATGAGCGGTGAGCGTAATATATACATGAAAGTATACAATGTGCCCTACCGGCTATCACCATAATGGCTTTATGGTAACTGTGGACTTGGGACCCACTATGTACGGCTACACATTGTTGGATTGCATTGTGGAGTCACCAAAGTGCTCAAACTGCGAGCAGTGAGCAATGCATAATGCAAACAGTAAACGTCTCATTGAGAGAGACTCTCCGCCCAATCCATGAGAGTGCTCAAACCACATGAGCGGTGAGCGTAATATATACATGAAAGTATACAATGTGCCCTACCGTATATATATATATATATATATATATATATATATATATATATATATATATATATATTATATATATATATATATATATATATATAGCTATATATATATATATACGAACCGAAGGCGAGCGGCTATATACAATGATAAAGCACGATGACTACGAGGTTTTTAAATGGCTTGTGAAATCACCTTTTGTCTTGTCAGCCACTGAAATAATAAGAGGATTACGCATCACAATGGTTCTATTGTTGTTATCGTTCATTTACATTGAACTGTCAGAAAGTTAGTGCAGGTTGAATGACAGAAAGCAATGCCATTTAGCCTTGCGTTTTGAATATTCAAATTTGACTGCATTTGTTTCGATCCAGCGAAGGAGGTGCACAGAAAAGTGGTGAAAGCTTCGGCAGACTTCCCGCTTAGCAGTGAGCTAAACAGATAAGGAACTTCGCTAGTCGATAATATATTCTTCATAGAGCCATAAACAAGCCGTACCGTTTTAAATGATATTTTTTTTTCGACAAGATTTACAAAGAGGAGCTTGAAATATTGTTATTTAAGACTATATTCGACAGATAAAAGCACGTTGGTTATTGCTGCTGGGTAGTAATTTAATGAAGCGAATTGTTAGAACCTGAGATAGCAACAGAGAATTTCGTATATAGCTTATAGATAGTTTAAGGAAGATTGTTTTGGAATGTCTGTCGCTGTGAAAGAAGCGGTATTTTGTGGTAATAATTTGTTAAAATATCAGAGACCGTAGCGTATATACACGTTGTTCTATTATGGTGAGGTATATTTCAAGGTTTTTAACAAGCGAAAAGTACCGATTAATGGGCGAAAATTGGCTTATTCAGCGACAAACTTGTGTAATTTTGAAAGATTTAATGTTCTAAATCTTCTGTACATCAACTCAAACGACTACAGATGATTGCGGTAAACTGACCCGGTTTATTCATTTAACATGCATATATAGATCACACGTACCTTTATCATAAAGGTACGTGTGATCTATATCAGTATGCATATTAAATGAATCTGCGGCGGTCTATATATATATATATATTTATAGATCCCAGATCAGTAACAATAAAAATAATGTAAAAATTAAGACTAAAATATCTTCCGGAGGTCAACCACAGCAGCAGAGAGCACCAGCCAAACTCCAGGCTGAGCCAAACTTTGGGCAAACTGTTCTCCATGTCCTGGGGTCGTCCACGTCATAGCGCCCCTCCACTGCTGCCATGTAGTAAAGCAGCATGCCGTTTGAACTCCACCGGGCGGGGTGACATCAATTAACCGCATCTCAATCGGTAGGACGTTCCACGTTCTGCACGCTCTTACAAAAAAGGACCGCTGAAAAGTTAGTGTTTTACATCTTCGCGGGCAGCCGAAATGTAGAAGTTTTGCTGTCGAGGAGGTTCTTGTTAATCGTATAGGTGTACAGGGAACAGGTAGAGTTTCGGGGTTGATTTTCGTAAGTTTGTTAGTAGCTCGTAAGTTTGTTAATAGCTTTGAAAAAGAAGATCATGTCCATATATTCATGCCAGTAAGTGATTGGAAGTAAGTTTAGAGATAGCAGACGTTGTTTATAGGATGTCGAGCAGTGGAATGGAAGGTTTAAGATAACAATTTTTTTTCTCGACCTTGGACTTACTCGACACGCCTGATCAGCGGAGATTAGATTAGATTCGCTTAGATCGTTTTCAAAGTATAAAGATAAGCAGATTTCATATCACTTGTAGTTTACCTTACACGGTGTTCGTACTTTGTTGTTGCTTTATAAAGTTTACAATTTCTTGCTGCGTGACTGTTTAAATCCTTTGACTTTTTTCTTGTCTTTGTGTGTACCTTCGATTCGTGAAAGTCTGAATGACAGAAAGTTAATTGCTTTCTCGATGTTTTTTGTCACTCAATATTTTTTCAAAATGCTGCATGCTATTAAAAACTAATTTTAATAATAGCAAGCTGCTATTAAGAATTAATTTTCTATAATCCCCTCGCAAGCGAGGGTGATAATCTCGCCGCGGCAGGGATCCATTTCTCACAAAAGGTTTGTATATATATATATATATTTGAGCGGAGCATGCTAGGACCAACTCCTTATAAAGAAGTAAAGAGTCGTTTTGGGTGATCCGTTTGAATCGGAGAATATTTGGATGAAAAGGCGGCCATTGGCGAGTGGTGATCTGACGAACTACATAAAGAGGTTTTTACGAAGGGTATACACGTTTGCGTAATACAATAGGTACGTGTGTTATGTATGACTCGCTAATTCCAAATCTTTTTTTCACAATTGAAAACGGTCAAATATTGATCGAGATAACGTTCAAAATAATATACGACGAAGCGCCTGGTTGATTGCCGAATAATTTCTGAGTACATAAACCGTTTTTACGAAGGGTATGCATGTTCTCGTAATATAGTAGACACGTATGTTATGTATTGAAACTCGGTAATTCCAAATCTGTTTTCAGAATTGAAATCGAGTAAATATTGGCCGAGATAACGTTCAAAATAATATACGACGCAGCGGCCGCCAAATTGCCGACTAATTAGACCGTTTTTATGAAGAGTTTGCACATTAATAGACACGTATGTTATGTATTTAGACTCGGTAATTTCAAATATGTTTTTAGAATTGAAATCGAGTAAATATTGGCCGAGATAACGTTCAAAATCTACGTACGACGAAACGGCCTTTTGGGATTTGTTATCAAATACACGGCGCGTGCGGTCTGGGCCCTGGGGACGATGGATGGGAAAAAGAAACTCTAGAGGGAGGGAGGGGGGGGGGTAAAGGCGGGCGAGGGGTTATTCAGAACGGATTTCTAGTGTCATATTGTAAATAATACATATTTGATTTGATAACTATATTTAATGAGGGTAGACACCAAGCTAACACAAAGGTTAATAAGGGTGGCCCTCAAAATATATAACATTTACAGTTTAAATAGATAGAATAAAATAATAAACTATATTACATGAACTACTAAAAAATTATTGAAGTGAATCTGTTACATATTTTTTAAAACTACTTAATGTAGAAGTTTTGATGCCAGTTGGTAAGATATTCCAGGTCTTAACACCACGGTTACTGAAAGATCTTTGACCAGTTTTTGTAGACAGTTTAGGTATTCTCAAGTTGCTGTTCGCTGCGTGTCTAGTATTTACTAAATGGGTATCACGTGTATAAACAAATTTATCTATTAAATATCTTGGACCAATATTGTTAACTAATTTATACATTAGAATAGAAGTAAAATAATCAATACGTTCTGGGCATGTCATCCAATTTAGCCTCAAAAACAAGTTTGTTGAAGGTACTTGTGCTGCGGGTATTTTACATCCAAAATAACTCTGGCTGCATACTTCTGCAATCTAATCACTCGATCAATGTTGAATTTTGAAGTATTTCCGTAAACGACGCACGCATAATCCATTATGGGTTGAATTAGAGCTTTATAAAAAGATTGCCTACTGTTGAGTGGAAGGTATCTCTTTATGGATTTTAGGAGAGCTATCCGTTTCGAAACTTTTTTACATATCATGTCAATATGTGAATTCCAATCAAGACTTTCATCTAGTACCAAGCCTAATAGTTTATGAGTGGTTATATTCTTGATTGTTTCGCCATTAATATTTACATTAATATTTACTTGCATCACCATTCAATCGAGCTAATTTCTGTTTCGTTGTTTCTGTTTTTGCAACGTTTAACGCCATACCATTTTCAGAGATCCATGATGAAATTTGTTCAGTGTTAGTTTGTAAATCTTCCTGTATAGTGTGTAGACTCTTTATAAGCGTTTCAATTAGACCAACAGTAATCTTATTATTTTTTATCAACTGTTGCAGCATCTTATGAATATATCGGCTGCTTCAAAGACAAACCTTCCCGTGCTATGCCCATTCTCATGAGCACAACAACAAATCTCGTAGAAGACTGTGAGAAGGAGGCGGCTTTTCAAGGCTACAAGGTCTATGGTGTGCAAAACCAATTCGAATGTTGGTCAGGTCCCACGGCTCACAACACCTACAACAAGTATGGCGAAAGCACCAACTGTAAAAATGGAAAAGGATGGAGTTGGACAAACTCCGTATATCGCTCGTTATCTGGTATGTTATTTATTTATTTATTTGGTTTCGCCACAAATATTAGAATGTGTAGTTTTAACAAGTATAGTACATGTGGCAGGGTGGCCGTAACAGCGAACGCCAATTACTGCGGTCCCGAAGTAGAATATATATATACCAGCTGTTGTGGTCTAGTGGTTACCACACATGTTTATGAGCTGGGAGACCCGTGTTCAAACCCTGGGTCGGACCAACACTCAGGGTCTTAAAATATTTGAGGAGAAGGTGCTGCCTTTGCAATAACACCAGAAAATGGTAAGACTTTCGGGTCTTCTCGGAAAACGACCTTAAATCGTAGGCCCTCGGAATCCCTATCAGTTGGGTTTTCCGTTCACCTAAGAGTGATAAACTGAATAGTCGAGCGCTTAAAACATGAGCCTCTGGCTCGGATAAATAGGGCAACCTTATCCTGCGTGATCGACTCAAAATAAATCATACTCAAGCATAAGGGTAAAATAGCAATTGATAAGTTAGGTCGCATTAATTAAAGTGGTACTACGATCAATTTTTTACCTATCGACATTTTTACGTATTCATAAAGCAGAGCTGTTAAATAGTACTCGGTCGAAACAGTTTTGCGATTCGACGATGGCAAGTATTATTTTTCTGACTGCGAATATGGAGTTGTTATGTCCGCCATTAATCGATCATGCTCCTGAGTCCTGACCAGCGTAAGGAAGTGACGTTAGACTCTCAAGTAAATCCATAGTGATCAAGGTCGTTTTTTCAAATTCTTCGAAAGGCTGGACATTTCATCTACTTCTCGAACAGAACAAGAAAACAAGTAACCTCGACTGAAATACATGGAAATACAGGCGTACATTGGGCGCTTTCTCGATATATGAACAATCGAAAAATAAACCAATCCCTAACCCTAACGCTAATCCTAACCCTAATCCTAATCCTAACCCTAAAACTGATTTGGGTTGATGCTATAATAATTTTACATTTCGATTGCTCATATATCGAGAAAGGGCCTAGCCTGCTCGCAGCCCGCTAGAAAGGGCCTAACATTGAGAGTCTGACGTCACAAACAATATTACCTTTTGAAATTTCGGGCTGACTTGGAACACATTCTTAGTAATGGTGGCCTAAATAGTAGTGATCTCAGAGCTCAAAATACTTACTTCAAAATACCATTTTTTAGTTGTTTTTTTACATCGATGATCACTTTCGACCCTGAAATACTATTCTATGCTAAAGAAAATCTAAAAAACGGGGGTGAATTTTCATCGTAGTGCCACTTTAATATTCTATAAGATCATTATCGTTATGCATGGCTCTGCACTGACCAGCCAATAATATACAATTATTGGACGAGGTTGAGCAAACGATAGCCGAGTTCAATAATTGTTTTATCATTCACCGTCGCAAGTTTAACTTTAGACGTCAATAGCTCAGCTTCACTCAATCCTTTTTCTTGTAAATACCCTCGAAATAGGTTTAAAGCAACTTTGGTTGCCTTTTTTGTGTTTTCGGCGTCCTTTTCCTCAAGTAAAGACGACAAATCGCTTTTTCAATTCAAGCTGACGAATCATTTTCCATGTGCGCATGCTCAATAAAGTATTTGCACCAGTTATTTGCAGCTGAATCGATATTTGCACGCAGTTATTTGCAGGTAAATCAACCAATCAAAACAGTAGAAATATTAAAGTGAATGATAATATCACTAATGTGACTTGCATCTTGGTTATTTCAATTTAGTGATTGGTTGCTACTCAATCTTAAACGCAAACTCAGAAGCATGTTTCGCTAAGTCGCGCTTTTCTGTAACAGTACCCCAGAGCTAACACCTCCCTGGCGTCTTGTTTTCTTATAGATGGCGCAGCGTTAGCCGCAGCATTGAAGGATCGTGTCGAGAGTGCCACAAGTATAGACGACATTGACGTTAAGGTACGAGATCTTTTTATCCTCTCACCGTTTTACACAGCTCGTTCTATACATCCCAACGACGCACTTAAATGAACTTTCTTTCGTTGAACTTTTAGGCATTCGTTTCTTCTTCCAGTAAACTTTTGAACCGTTCATCATCGGAATGGAAGGAAGTAAGTGATTCTATGTACCCGCGGTTCTTAAAGTGCCTATCTCACGTTTGGGGATTTTACATATTCGTAATATTTGGGTCTTCCTGAGCAAAATCATAATATATCTTGTCAGCCGAAAATTTAATCTTCATGGACTTTTTTGCTGTTAAAGTTATCAGATGTGATGTGACAAGAGGCATTTGTGTGGCAAGTAACAAAAGAAAACTGGTTTGGAATGCCTCTTGTGGCATCACATCCGATAACTTTGACAGCAAAAAACTCCATGAAGATGAAATTTTCGGCTGACAATATATATTATGATTTTGCTGAGCAAGACCCAAATATTACGTATATGTAAAATCCCCAAACGTGAGATAGGTACTTTAACCGGACGGGGCAATTTCCCCCGGGTGGAAATATCCGGGGGGATTTCTTCTGAGAGTATATTTGTATAAATAAGATACAACTACAATTAGCAGTGAGTCAGTGACCCTTGGTAGTATTGTTTGACTGTGTTTTTACTAGTCTATTACAGTTAGTGACGCATAAAAACGCACAACGTTTAATAGTTTTACGGTATCTGCTCTTGTACTCGAGAAATACGTTTTCATTCTCGTATTTTATGTTTCTGGACGCCGCCATTTTAGAGTTTGACGGCTCAAAGCTGATGTACAGCGGCGATTTTCTTTTCAATTTCAACGTCATTGAGTGCCTGTCTTTTGTTTCTTGCACTCAATGACGTCATTGTATATATACGTATTTTTTAGAATCCAAAGATGGCCGATAATTTCCTTTCTGCTTCAGAAGGCTTGTTGTCACTTGGCATGGACACGACCAAATCATTGGCAGCAAGCAATGAACTGATGGGTTAGTAAGGGTACTATGGGATATGTAAGGTTGTGCAATGGATAGAGAGGAGTATGCGTGGGAGTGATAGGAGGAGAGGGTGCATGTTTGTTGTTGTTGTCGTTACTGTTTCTGCTGTTGTTTGGTATTGTCGATGTAGTCATCTTCATCGTCATATTCATTATTATTGTTATTGCTATTATTAGTTAGTAGTAATTTTATTATTATTATTATTATTATTATTATTATTATTATTATTATTATTTAATTTTATTTCAAAATGGTAATCCTTCAGTACTATTAGGCTACTGATTTCATCTTCATTGTCATCGCGTAATCGTCATCTTCATCATCATCATCGTCGTCATTATCTTCATCGCGTCATCGTCGCCATCGTAATTATCTTCATCGTCATCATCATCGTTATGGTCATCATCGCCATCGTCATCATCATCATCATTATCATCATTATCGTCATCATTATCATCAACATTATCATCATTATCGTCATCATAATCGTTATTATCATCATCGTCATCGTCATCGTCATCATCGTATCATCATTGTCATCATCGTCATCGTTATTATCGTGATCGTCATTATCGTCATCATCATCGTCATCCATGTCATGATCATGATCATCTTCATCATCATTATTATCATATCGTCAGCATCGTCGTCTTCATTGTCATGATCGTCATGATCGTCATCATCATCGTCATCATCGTCATCGTTATTATCGTATTCGTCGTCATCATCATCGTTATTATAGTCATCGTCATCATCATTATCGTCATCGTCGTCGTCATCATTATCATCATCAGCATCGTCGCCATTATTGTTGTTGTTGTTGTTGTTGTTGTAATTGCTGCTGTCGTTGTTGTCGTTGTCGCAGCTGTTGTTGTTGTCGTGTTTTGTTTCAACACCTATGGTCTATTATCTTTGTTTTTCTAGTATTTTCTATCTCAAAAGAGGACACCTCTGGTAAGAGATCTCTTACTTTCCCGGACTACAACGACCCGACGTTTGCGCAACAGAAAACCACGAGCAGTTTTGTTGTGCCAACAATCAATAACGCAAATTCAGGTAAAATATCATCGTGTCACCATTGAATTTAAAGGAAACTTTCCCAACCGTTTATTAGAGTGAGACGTTTATTAGAGGGAGGCGTTTATTGGCATTCTTGTATGAAAAGGGGAGGCGTTTATTAGAGGGAGGCGTTTATTAGAGGGAGGCGTTTATTAGAGGGAGGCGTTTATTAGAGGGAGGCGTTTATTAGAGGGAGGCGTTTATTAGAGGGAGGTGTTTATTAGAGGGAGGAGTTTATTAGAGGGAGGAGTTTATCAGAGGGAGGTGTTTATTAGAGGGAGGTGTTTATTAGAGGGAGGCGTTTATTAGGAATCTGGAACATTTCTCTAATCAGAACTCCGGCGTTGTTATATTAAATATCTGCTTTTCCTTTGACAGCTAACATCGGGGGATTTGTTTATAGCAATCTTCACGAAAGACTGACGACATCATTTCACACAAATGATTCAATGTAAGTTCACGAGAAAAGTTAACTTTCTCGTAATAAGGAATTTTTTTTGGTCCATTTGCTTCTCTGTTTTTAAAGCGGTTTTCGACTTCAGATGCTGCCGTTTACCTTACCTCTTCGCTATAATACGTTTCACTTTATTTTACACCAGTTGGGCATTTTCTGTGCTTTTAAAAGCCAACACTGATGTTCCAGCACATTTTATTGCTCGCGGTATTTTTCATTGAAGATGCTTAGCTCTCTTTTATTTGCTTTCAAGTCAACTCAGAAATTTTCCTGCCAAAACTTTACCTAAGTCAAGACTTAAAGGACATTGGCAACAAAAATCAAGTTTGTCTAATATGAAAGAACTCATAAAATGATAGAGTAACACCTTTTACAACTTTTCCGTATTTTACTTCGTTTTTTAAATATTTCAGTTTGTTTGATATGTAAATGAGATGGTCTCTGACGTAAGGTTTTCACTCATTAAAATATTAGTTCCATCTGCAAGTTTGTTCCACAAATTTACTTGAAAATGTGCGTATAATTACTCCTCATGATAATGAACGTTATAAACTTAGCAATCATTGAGATATAACACATTTTTAATGTGTGAAAATTCTCTACCCTGCACCTGACGTCAGAGACCATCTCATTTACATATCAAACAAACTGAAATATTTCAAAAACGAAGTAAAATACGGAAAAGTTGTAAAACGTGTTACTCTATTATTTTAGGAGTTCTCTCATATTAGACAAACTTAATTTTTGTTGCCAATGTCGACCTTTAAGACTTTTCTATTTTCAAATTAATAGTTTGCATTGAGATCTTTATAATTATTATTAGTTTTATAAATAACTTAAGTAACTTTAAGAATGTATTGTTGCAATTGTAGAGCATTTATTAGTTTTATAAATAACTTAAGTAACTTTAAGAATGTATTGTTGCAATTGTAGAGCATTGAGACTATTGTATAATGCTCGTAAAACGTCTTTATTATTTTTATTATGTTGTTGTTTTTAGGTTTCGGTCAGACTACGGTCAAGTCATTGTAACCAAAGTGTTGTCTTGTCAAGTGAACCCTCCTATCAAGTATGGCATCAACACAAACGACACAATTACAATTACTTTAGAACATCTCATGGTAATGTATTTTGCTTTAAGGGTCTATTTATATGAGAGGCGGGACGGGACGTTTTTCATCCCGGGTTTATATGAGAATGTTTCCACCCGGGACATTTTGTCGCAGGAATCAATGGAGCTGAGTCTAACAGCTTTAGACAGCTGTTAATGGAGGCCCAAACAACTCCTCATCGTCGTCATAAAGCTTGGCCATTTCTTCTCTGATCTTGTTATATTGAACGGGTTTGTCTGCATCAAAATCGATGTTTGCGTACTCGCATTTCACCTTATAATCCAATAAACACGTCATTAAATTATCAATCATGTCATCTGAATATCTAAGATATTTCTTTGGCTTTTTGTTTGCCGATGGTCCGTTCAATTCGTCGGTTTTATCAGTAGAAGTTATTTTCTTCTTGGACTCCATCTTTTTGACTGTTCACATGTCACATAACAGTGGCTATGGCAAAAATGTCCCGCTTGCTGAAATGCCTGGGCGGGACGAAAAACGTCCATTCCATATAAACAGAACGATAAATATGAGAGAAATATATACATGCCGGGATCCCCATCATCGTCCTGTCCCGGCAAACGTCCCGTCCCGGCAAACGTCCTGTTCCGCCTCTCATATAAACAGGCCCTAATAATAATAATAATAATAATAATAATAATAATAATAATAATAATAATAATAATAATAATAATAATAATAATTATAATAATTATAATAATAATAATAATAATTTTTTTTTTATAATGATGAAAATGATTTTATTACAACATAATAACAACTTTAACAATAATAATAATAATAATAGAATAAAAAGCTTATTTACATATTTTAATCCATAAAATCTAAAGTTCATTTACGTACTCGATTCCTAAATTTTATTAAAAGAAAAACAAAAAAAAAAAGTTCAATATTAAAAGGATTCAAGTTCATAAAATTACAAGTCCTGACATCAAAGACCACGTTCCGGTATTAAAAGTTCGAGTGCATAAAATTACTATTGAATGGCTCCCTCAATAGTTTCGACATCAAAGTCCACATTCCTAACATCACAAGGGACTCTCCTGATTGTCCTAGAACCTCTCAAGCAGATGAGGGCGGATCTTAATAATGCAAACGAAGTTTTTGCTCTGATCCAAGACACCGTCTTAGCATACTGTTCCCCCTTCTTTAAAGCTACCAGCTCCGCAAGGCGACTGTGATATCTCAAACATTCCTGGCCCATTCCGCCGGTTGTGGTAAATATTAAGGGCGTGAATGTTCCATGTTCAATGTCGAGAACTCTCCTTGAGTACTGGCGCTTCTTCTCGTTCTCATTCGGTAGATAATAATAATAATAATAATAATAATAATAATAATAATAATAATAATAATAATAGGTAACTTTGTGATAAGGGTTATCCGATATATCACCTCGTACAAAAGCTCGCATTGCGTCCGTATTTCTTAAATAACATACGTATATAACCAGAGTTTCTTTTATTTTCAGCCGTTGCCAGCAGACGCAATACTCGTGTGTGGGTTTTGGAAACATTCTGGGCAAAGGTTCGTATTATATAGTCAACGGCTATAAAGTTAAACTTAATCAACAATATATTTTCTATGAGATGATAGCAGAGGCGCAACCAGGATTTTGAAAAGGGGGTCGTTTTTATATCCTAAAGTAGTAAAGCCCCCTCCAATATGACGACACAATTGTACCAGGGTTCGCGGGAATGCCCTCCCGGAAAATATTTGAATTTTGGCTCTCTGAAAATACATTTCCTGCATTTTGAGGGCACTTTTGGGCAAAATACGAAGGTTTTAAATCACAATTTTTAAGAATGTATCTCACCAATTTTAAGAAATATTTTAGCCCAAATGAGATTAGACTTTCATTTTAACATGGTTTGGCAAAACTTTTAATAATTTGTAAAAGTATATTAGCAAAAACTATTGTAGTGATCACTGATCAGTGATGGCAGGCACAGTTTCCTTTCAGGTTTTAATTACGCTAATTGACACGTTGTGAATAAATACATGGAATTGAACAAAACGAAAGTATTAAGTTATTAGGTGTGCATTTTAGCAATAATGCTAATAATTGGGATGACCATTTTAGGATATTGATGAAGAAGGCTAATAGTAGGATGTATATTTTGAGAGTGTGTAAGAGTCATGGTTATGGCAGGGATGAATTGGATATTATTTTCAATTCAATCATAATATGTCATTATTTATGTATGGGATGCAGATTTAGGGAGTAGCGAGCTATACAAAATATTTGAGAAATATTGATAGGTTGCAATATAGAGCTAAGAAATTTGGTTATGTTAAATCAATAACTCCAGCTCTTGATTTGCTGGAAAAATTCGATCGGAGACTTTGGCATAAAATTAGTACTAATTCTGATAATCCCTTGCATGATTTATTGCCGAATAAAAAAGCAAGAATTTTGAGACCTCGTGGCCATCCGTTTATTCTACCCAAAATTAGGACTGAGAGATTTAAACGTTGCTTTGTAAATAGATGCCTCTTCAAGTATGTTTAGAAATGATAAGAACATGAACATGAAGTGTGATTGATAGATACTGTAATAGAAGGATTTTGTAAATATTTATTAGGTTTATGTAATTCTAATTTATAATTTATATACGATTCACTGTAAATTTGAACGTTTGTTTCAAATCTTCAATAAAGACATTTATTATTATTATTATTATTATTATAAAATTGTAAATTCATCACGAACATTTCCCTCTTACTCCTCCAAAAGGGGGTCGATCGTTCACGACCCCCCATCGTTCCGCCCTTGGAGGTGATAGTAGAGGCACAACCAGGAATTTCGGAAAAGGGGGACGTTTTTAAGTCTATCCCAATTATTCACAGCATCAGTGTATATATACAACACACCCAAGCATTACTACCAAAATAATTTACCCAAGCATTACTACCAAAATAATTTACCCAAGCATTACTACCAAAATAATTTACCCAAGCATTACTACCAAAATAATTTACCCAAGCATTACTACCAAAATAATTTACCCAAACGTTACTACCAAAATAATTTACCCAAGCATTACTACCAAAATAATTTACCCAATTTATATCAGAGTGTGATTTTACTGACATTTTTAATTTTAATCTTTTTAACTGCCATGAGTTTATATGTATTATACTGTTATTAACTTCAATAACTAAATTATTGTAAAATATTGTTATAAATTGTGAAATAAAGTTTAAAATTATTAAAAATTTACACAAACGTATCTACCAAAATAATTTACCCAAGCATTACTTCCAAAATAATTTACCCAAGCATTACTACCAAAATAATTTACCCAAACGTATCTACCAAAATAATTTACCCAAGCATTACTACCAAAATAATTTACCCAAACGTATCTACCAAAATAATTTACCCAAATGTTACTACCAAAATAATTTACCCAAACGTTACTACCAAAATAATTTACCCAAACGTATCTACCAAAATAATTTACCCAAACATTACTACCAAAATAATTTACCCAAACGTATCTACCAAATTAATTTACCAAGCATTACTACCAAAATAATTTACCCAAGCATTACTACCAAAATAATTTACCCAAACGTATCTACCAAAATAATTTACCCAAGCATTACTACCAAAATAATTTACCCAACAATTCTACCAAAATAATTTACCCAAGCATTACTACCAAAATAATTTACCCAAGCATTACTACCAAAATAATTTACCCAAGTATTACTACCAAAATAATTTACCCAAGCATTACTACCAAAATAATTTACCTAAGCATTACTACCAAAATAATTTACCCAAGCATTACTACCAAAATAATTTACCCAAGCATTACTACCAAAATAATTTACCCAAGCATTACTACCAAAATAATTTACCCAAGCATTACTACCAAAATAATTTACCCAAGCATTACTACCAAAATAATTTACCCAAGCATTACTACCAAAATAATTTACCCAAGCATTACCACCAAAATAATTTACACAAGCATTACTACCAAAATAATTTACCCAAGCATTACTACCAAAATAATTTACCCTAGCATTACCACCAAAATAATTTGACCAGTCATGCTGACTTGCCATGACTGATTTCTGCGGATCAAATCATGAAAATCAGCGGTCAGTGACCACTGCATGACCCTACGTTACTTCGAGCGCTGGTATTGATATCAACGTTTTCTTCAATTCTAACAGCGATAACTCATCTGGAATATGGTCAACGGAAGGTTGCAATGTCGTATCATGGAACAGCACGCATACTTTATCCAAGAGCAAACATCTTACAAATTTCGCCATCCTAATGCAGTTTAAAAAGGTCGAGGTATGCCCGAGTTGATTTCTTCTTTTTTCATTCAAGTTCCGTGTCTTTAAACGGAACTGTACCCAAAAAATTACTTTTAAATAAAAGGGCTTTTAAGTATAATGTTTATAAATGTTAATAGTTTTACGGTATATGTTCTTGTACGCGAGAAATAACGTTTTCATTCTCGTATTTTATGCTTCTGGACGCCGCTATTTTAGAGTTTGTTTGACGGCTCAGACTCGAGGTCCAGCGGGGGTTTCTTTTCAATTTTGACGTCACTTGAGTTCAAAATAGAAAAGAAAACCACCGCTGTACTTCAATCTTGAGCCGTCGAGCTAATTCTAAAATGGCGGCATCCAGCAGCATAAAATACGAGAATGAAAACGTTATTTCTCGAGTACAAGAGCAGATACCGTAAAACTATTAACATTTCTAAACATTAAACTTAAGGCCTTTTATTTCAAACTAATTTATTTTTGGGTACAGTTCACCTTTAAACACGGAGTGCTCGCATAAAAGGGAAAGCCCCTGCCCACGAAATAATGGAGTCTTTGAAATTTTAAAAATCAATTCAAACAATGGAGTCTCGAAACAATGGAGATTTTGTTGTTTTGATTACTTCTCATTTCTCGTTGTTTCCTGACCAATCACAGTAATTGAACTAATTATGATTGGCACGGTGAGCATCTCACCGCCAATATAGGCTTGGCGCTATTATGTATTTTGTTTGGTTTATTAAAATGCGCGCACTAACTGACAAAGCAAATAAGCAATGTATATTTAATGTTGTCATAAGAAAGCATACGTGAAAGAAAGCATGGATTCCCTTGTTTTGCAATTACTGCGTGTTTAATGAAGAAAAAAAAGCTAAATTTTACGTATGGGCTTGATTGTATAAAACTCTTAATATATATTCTACTTATAAACCGCGAGTGCGAGTTTTGTACGGCAAAGTATATTACAGACAGAGCGACGAAGGAGCAAGGTGTTTGCGAAAAAAACGAATATCTGTATTTATTTTTTTCCGGTCCGTATCCTACCAAATCCTGCTTTCTGATTGGCTAACGAGCGGTCCGTATGAGCCCATACGACATAATTTCAGTTTTAAATGCCTTTTATAAGCCGTAAAATATTCTAAAAACATTTGAAAATGAACTCAAACGAGATTGAACATAATGAAAGACATATAAGTGAGTTTTTATCCGGATAGAGACTTAACTCTCAATTTCCTTTGACGAAGAAAAAGCACAGACTTTTCTTTTTTGTCCACTAGAAATACTGATGACGACCAAAAAAAACAAGCCAGGATATTAAGGAAAAAAATAAATAAATTATTTACCGTTTTGGTTGGTCCGTATTGAGAAATATTTCCCTTGCAGTCTCAAAAACGTCCCTGGGCCGTTTTTGAGACCTCGGGAAATATTTCTCCATACGGACCTCCAAACCGGTAAATAACATATATATCCCAGTTTAGCAGAATATATTAAATGTAACTTGCAGCTTGATTATTTCAAATTTAAATTTCTATATTAAAATAATACGTACATGTCGCACGTACAAACTAGTACACAACGTAGCCTTCGTTCTGTCATCTGAGTTATGGTAGCTCAATGGTTAGAGCATCTAACCGGAGATCATGAAGGTTACGGGTTCGATTCCCGTCTGGGGCTCAGAAACATTTTCTGCGTTTGCGTTAAAGATTGAGTAGCAAACAATTTACTATCAGTAGTGAAATAATTATTATATGTTGTGTATTTGTTTAGCTTGAGGATGATCACAGACGAGCACTGACCATCTTAACAAACATCGGATGTTCTTTGTCTCTGGTGGCAATTTTTATGACCGTGGCCATCTACCTTGTATTTGGGTAAATAACTTGAGTTGTCAAATATCTTGAGTTGTTAAAGTGCAGCCCCTGAGATGAAATATGAGAGGGTTTGGGATTTTTACATACTGTGATCTTTGGAATCTCTTGAGAAGAATTGTAAAATATCTTGTCATTCGAAAATTTCATCTTCATACCTTTTACCCCTGCTAAAGTGATTTCCTATTCACAGGAAATGACGTCAAAGCAGGGACACGCAAAAACATTGCACATTGATTCAGCAGTGAAATACAAAGAAAGTTTGGGAATTGAGCGAATTTTGTCTAAACAGATGTGTTTAATGTTCAGAGCCAAACTTTCTTCGTATTTCACTGTTGAATTAGTAATCATGACTTCGCGTGTCCCTGCTTTGACGTCATTTCCTGAGAATAGTAAATCAACTTTAGCAGGGAAAAATGGCATGAAGATGAAATTTCCGAACGACAAGATATATTACATTTCTTCTTGGTAGAATCCAAAGATTGCGAATATATAAAATCCCCAAACTCCAGATAGCCAATTTAAGCTCTAAAGTTTTTAAACGTTAAAGGAATGGTGATGTTTTAGTTATTGCAGGGCAGTAAGGATAACAGCGAACAGTTTTGGTTGACCTCGAACGATGATTAAATAACGATTTTTTTTATCCATTTTTCAGATTTTATCGTGCTCCTAATTTTCATATCCACATCAATCTTTGTTTCGCCATTGCGTTGGCTCAAATCTTCCTCTTATTTGCATCACAAGCAAGAGATCACAAGGTGAGGTGAAGGAAGGAGGGATGAGGGAGGAAGGAGGAGGGAGGGAGGGAGGAAGAGAGTGGGTTGGAGGGAGGGAGGGAGGGAGGAAGGAAGGCAAGAAAGGAAGGAAGGGAGGAAGGAAGGAAGGAAGGAAGGAAGGGAGGAAGGAAGGAAGGAAGTGAGGAAGGAAGGAGAGGAAGGAAGGAATGAAGGAAGGAAGGAAGGAAGGAGGGGAAGAAAGGAAGGGATGGAGGGATGGATGGAGGAAGGTAGGTAGGTAGGAAGGAAGGAAGGAAGGAAGGAAAGGAGGGAGGGATGAGGGAGAAAGGAAGGGAGGGAGGGAGAAAGGAAGGAAGTGAGGGAGGGATGGAGGAAGGAAGGAAGGGAGGGAGGGAGGGAGGGAGGGAGGGAAAGAAGGAAGGAAGGAATAAGGGTGGGAGTGATGGTTGCGGAAGGACGGAATTAAGGAAGGAAGGAAGAATTGATGGGAAGGAAGGAATAGGTTATTCTAACGTTAGGTTAATCGTAATTATTTTTCCCTTAGGCTACTTGTGTTGCGATGTCTGCGTTTTTACATTACTTTTGTCTGTGTGTGTTCACCTGGATGTTAGTTGAAGGGATACAGATCTATAAGAAAGTGGTTTCGATTTTCTCATCTTCTTTGAATCTTATTCACTGTCATCTTATTGGATGGGGTAAGTATCAAGAACAACTTCCTATCGCATTTCGCCTCTCGTGACGTCACCGTCACCCTACGTCACGTGATCGTCGTTACCTTACTCTACGTCAGGGTTGGGGTAACGTTTCGCTAGAGTTAGTGTTAGGGTTACGGTATGGTTAGGGTTACGGTTAGTGTCAGGGTTAGGGTTACCGGTTCAAGTGACTTTTTAACACAGCCACCCCGTAGAGTTTCCATTATTCCATACAATAATTTGATACATGTGTTAATATGTACACTGCTGGAGCTTGGAGTAGACAGACGATACATGGACGATCGTCAAGCTCATATCGTCAGAAAATGTTTTTGAGATTGCCGGTAAGACGCTCTAACCATTGAGCTACCGAAACTCAGATGAAGAGGTCACAATGATGTACTGGTTCGCTGTACTGCCTATGCGGCAGTCACTATATATTGGTAATGCTTGGCTGTGTTAATATACACACTGCTGTAGTTAATGTGGGAGAGCTTGGAGTAGACAGACGATACATGGACGATCATCAAGCTTGTATCCTCCGAAAAATGTTTCTGCGTCCCGGACAGGAATCGAACCTGTAACCTTCTGATTGCCGGTGAGACATTTTCTAAGGATTTGAGCTAATTGCAATCTTCCATGTATCATCAATTTGATGAATATCTAATATCTTTGTTCTCTGCCAGGTTTTCCAATCCCAATAGTGGTCATCACTTACGTTTCTCGTCAAGATAACTACACAGACCTTGAAACGTAAGTAGAGAGAGAGAGATAGAATCTCCCTAGTTTACCACATGGGTCATGGTATAATGCTACTCTGGTTAGAGATAAATTCAGGAACGCCGGAACTGGGGTGGAGTTTGGGCTATTTCAGATACGGTTGAGCACCTCGCGCATGCGTATAACAGTCAATTACTTATCATCCCACATGCTTAGTATCTCTTACTAGTCTACTTCTCTCTCCTCCGCCAGAGGCTTCCAATGCAGTAGAGGGGTTATATGGTTCGGATAAGGAATGCGGCCGTCCCATTACCCTCTACCGCATTCCTTATCCGAACCGTATAACCCTCCACTGCATTGTTAGCCTCTGTGGAGGAGAGAGAGTCTACTTATTAAAGAAGCCAAGTCGAAGGCTTTTTGCGCTCGGGGTTAGGGTTAGGGTGTTGGGGTTGGTGCTCTACCGTATCTGAAAGGAACTGGGGGCAGGAGGCGCGGCTGCCAATGCTACTAGTGGTTTCCAGGTTTTCAAACAATAGCGAATCGCACAGTTACTGTTTATAGACCAAAACTCAGAAAACCAAATTTGAATCTCAAGGGATTACTAAATAGCCATTTTCTGTTGTTGGGAATGCAGGACTATTCCTACAAGAATAAATTATAGACAAACATCAATATTGACGTCAATAATGAAATCAAAGCATTTGTAACACTGATTTCTAAATAAAGACTGGTCACCGTACGTGGTCGCTCGAATATGGCCGCCACGAGCTAATTCCGGCTTCATAGTTACTGTAATGGAGCCGTAGTTTGTGTTCCATATTATGGGAAAACCTTCAAGTTAGCAAATTATTTTGATGTGATTCTTCATTTTTATATAAAATTTGAACTATGCCTGCCGCAAAATGAGCTGAAAACATTCGCTCAAAGTGCAGGAAATGGTGTTTCCGAGGTTCTATATTTCAAACATTTCGTGGGGGAGGGGCATACCCCGGACCCCCTAGAAATGCGGTAACTAATTTTGGATGGCCCGCCCTTTTCAGCCCCAAACTTTCAGGAGTGTTTCTATATTACATATGGAAACACGGAAAGATGTTTTCTATTTCTTTTATAAAATAACACTGAGGAAATAAGTAATAAAACTCTTTTATTAAAATGATGAAAATATACATTCTCCTTACTCACGTTAGGCAGCATCGTCCGCTACTCAAATGAACATAAACGCTCGTAACTGTGAAGAAAAGCATCCAATCTTCTCGTTTTTCTTCTTGTTGGCTGTCACAGAACATATTTATCGACATTTTAGCTGTTTGTGAGCAAAGGTTCGTCTTACAGTCCATTTTATAAAAATGGCGAGAAAAATGCATGTTTTCCATCGAGTTATAGAAACACGGCTTTCAGCCATCAGCATTTGTTATTTTATAAAGTCAGATAGACGAGAATGTATGCTGCAAACGACATCGGTAAAATGTGTGGAGGACTTTACAAGCGGGACAAACAAAGAAGTTTTAGAAATTGAGAGCGAATAATTTAATCGTTTTAGTAAAAACAAACTTGTGCTCGTTATTACTTCAAAATTATTTAAAAAAACGAATCATAAGGCCAAGTTTTTCGCAAAAAAACAATGCTTACAAGCTTGAAGGAAAATCGGGAGTGTGCAGGCTAGGGGCGGAGCAGAAGGGCGTGCAGCCCGCTTGCTTGACCCCAAACCCCACAAATAACCGGATGTTGTTGTATTATAAATAAGACCCAAGGTCATATGACTTTTATAATCACGAGATGATATTCCATTTCGCAATATTATAATTTTGAGAAAACGAAAGCAAAGAAACTAGTTTTGTCAATCCAGATGAAACCTCCAATTTCACTTCGTTCAACGAGTCGTTCAGTCGACCAGTTTTAAATTCTCTGAAGTCTGATGGAGCTTCACTCACAGAAATACGGCTACGAAGATGATCGGTTTGAGAACGCCGTCAGTGCCGACTTCCACTGCCCGATATGTCTTAACGTTCTTAAAGAACCAAAGATGTGCAGAAATAACGAACACGTCTTTTGCTCTGCCTGTATTACTCAACATCTTGGCAATTCACAGACGTGTCCTCAATGTATGGAAGAGCTGACTGTAGAGACACTTCATCGAGCTCCAAGAGTGCTTGTAAATTACTTATCTGAACTCACTATCAACTGCGATTATTTCAGTCGAGGTTGTCGTGAGTTCGTTCGACTTGAAGATCTTCAAACTCACGTTATGAATTGTGGGTTTGCCCCCGTGAAGTGTTCAAACAACGACTGTGGCATGGTGATTAATAAACGAGATAGAATTCATCACGAGGCAGAGGTTTGTCACTTTAGGAAAGTAAAGTGTCATGACTGCGGTGAAATGAAGAAAGAAATGGAAGGAATTAAAGATCAACTCAATCAACTACCAGAAATAAAAGATCAACTCAATCAACTGCTAGAAACGAGAGATCAACTACCAGAAATGAAAGTTCAACTGGCAGGAATGAAGGCCCAACTAGATGAACTATCTTCACTAAAAGAAGACATGAAAGAAGTCAGAGCTGTAATGGGTGAAGTACTACACAAGTTGAGTAACGCAGATCATGCCATTCAAGTTCCACTTCATGTTAATGCAACAAAGCAAGATATTGTTATTGCGGGAGGTTACGAGGAGTGGAACTACAATGATATTAGTAGTTTAGCCTGCGCCCCAACCCGCAGAGAGCCTGCTCGCAGGCTATTAGTAGTTCCGTCGAGACATTCAGCTGGAACGAAAGAGCGTGGGCTCAACTGCCACCAATGATAAAGTCTCGTGGAATAGCTTCATCGTTTGTTTACGAAAATCAAATTTTTGTATCTGGTGGACGCACAGAAGATGGTATTACTGATTCAATGGGAATTTTGAAGATTGGTGAACAACCTTTAAAATGGACTGAATCTCCCGCCAAACTTCCTCTGAAGTTCTTCTTACTCCACCTTATTCTAAGAAGCTGTTATGTAGAATGCCACAACCGAGATTATTGCATGGTGTGGAGATCTTTATGGACAATATTTTGATTTTGGGAGGCAAGACATCTTCCTCAGGTAAAGATAGTCTAGATAGTGTGCTTGTGTATGATGTAAATAAGAAAGAATGTAAACAAATGCCTTCATTGCCTCAAGCTGTCTGTGGAATGGCCACAGTTAGCTGGCAAGATAAAGTAGTTGTGATTGGAGGGGTTGATAAGGATGGCAAGGTTTTGAATGATGTATTAATGTATGATTCTAAAACTGGAGAGAACAATGTCCTACCATCAATGCAGCATAAGAGGTGCGGATGTTCAGCGATTATTACTGGAGATGTCATTGTAGTAATGGGAGGAGAGAATGACAAATGTGAGACTCTTAGTTCAGTTGAGTGCTTTACTTTGGGAGGTAACGCATGGGAAGAACTTCCACCCATGATTCAACCTAGGTACTGGGCAACTGCTGTAGTTATGCCATCTATGTTTTAATACAATTGATGAAGTTTTAATGTGTGTGATGATTCTTTTGGATGGAGTGAATGATTCTTATGATATCTGTATTTTCTAATGATATCTCTATTTACTTTTATTGTATTCATCAGAAATTTTTGGCAACATTTTGAAATTATCTTTAGCTGGAACCTCAAATTTAAGCCCTTGTAACAATGTAATGTTTTGTGTAAATTTTAGCCTTCTAACTGAAGGGCAAAATGTTTCTTTCATTGGATTAATTTCTTTCATTGGATCAATTTCTTTCATTGGATCCTGCATATATCCAAACAATATTACTAACTTTTTGTTAATTAACAATACATGTACCTTCATTATACTGCACTTATTAATCTCTGTAAATATAATAATTTTCTTCTATCTTTATTATCTAATGATAATTCTCTTTAAACTTTATATAAACCTTTTTGAACTGATTATATGTAAATAGATTTCACTAGGGGTCTTATTTAAAAAGCCTTTTAGGTTTCTAGTAGACCCCTAGCCCAAAAAAAATGAAAATTCTCAATTATGTAAATAGTTCAAATGCATGGGCGAAATAAATAAATAATAATAATAATAATGTTTTTTCCAAAAATGGAAAATGAAGTTTTCACCTCTATATTCACTGTTATAACTTTCTAACTACTTCTCTTAAAATTAGAAATACGTGCCGCAATTAATAACCCCCCCCCCTAGAATTTCGTTTTGGCCCAGACCGCGCACGCCGTGTATGTATTTTATTGTCAGCAGATAAACAAATCGTACGTAGCTTTTGAACGTTATCTCGGCCAATATTTACTCGATTTCAATTTTGTTATCAGATTTGGATTTACCAAGTCCAAATACATAACATACGTGTCTATTATATTACGAGAACGTACTCTGCGTAAAAGCAGTTTATGTACTTAGAAATTAGTCGGCAATCAGTACACCGCTTCGTCGTATATTATTTTGAACGGTATCTCGATCAATATTTAACCGTTTTCAATTGTGAAAACAGATTTAGAATTACCGCCGAGTATAAATACATAACATACGTGCCTATTATATTCCGCAAACGTGTATACCGTTCGTAAAAACTGTTGATGTAGTTCGTCAGTTCACAAATCGGCAATGGCCGCTCGCGTTGTCTTCCCAAATATTGTGCGATTCAAACGGATCACCCGATTCGAATATCGAATATAGTAAATATATATACAAACTATTCGTAAGAAATGGATCCCTGCCCGGTAGATTTCTAGTGGCTTTGCCGGGAATGCTCAGTCACTAAAAGTAGCCCCCCCCCCCCCCCCCAAGCAAAACTGCTATCTACGCAGCTTATCTGCATTATAAAAGCATCAAACAGAAAGTAGTTATGATTGGAGGGGTTGGTAAGGATGGTAAGGTTTTGAATGATGTATTAATGTATGATTCTAAAACTGGAGAGAACAATGTCCTACCATCAATGCATCATAAGAGGTATGGATGTTCGGCAATTATTACTGGAGATGTCATTGTAGTAATGGGAGGGAAGAATGAGCGAGGCGAAATTCTTAGTTCAGTTGAGTGCTTTACTTTGGGAGGTAACTCGTGAGAAGAACTTCCACCCATGATTAACCCTATAGGTACTGTGCAACTGCTGTAGTTATGCCATCTATGTTTCAATAAAATTTATGAAGTTTTAATACCTGTGATGATTCTTTTGGGTGGAGTGAATGATTCTAATTCTTATGATATCTGTATTTTCTAATGATATCTGTACGTTTAGCTTCATTGTATTCATCAGCAATTTTGGCAACATTTTGAAATATTTTAGCTGGAAACTTTTGTGCAGTATCTCAAATTTAAGCCCTTGTAACATGCAATGTGGTGTGTAAATTTTAGCCTTCTAGCTGAAGGGCAACATGTTAAATAATGTTTTTACCAAAAATGGAAAATGAAGTTTTCACCTCTTTATTTTGGTTATAACTTTCTCAGGGCCCGGCGGCAAGAAACCTCTAGGGGGGTCCGGGGATACCCACCTGGAAATTTTAAACAATGACAAACCATATTTCTTAGTCCATCTCATTGAATTTACTGATTAACCAAACATTTGAATTTAATAACTATATAACTTCAAATGTATGCACAGCAAGTGCGATTCTACGGCATGGTTCAATAACATAAATCGACAGCCGAACGTAAACAATTCAAAAGCTAAACACAACAATCAGTTTTAACAGATTCTAACAATAACAATGCTTTTATAAACACTGCGTGAACATGTAGGCTGTGGATGAGTATTAAAAATAACTAAGCCTATTAAAGGCTTGCTGTCATGAAGTATGAAAGTAAGATTCTTTAACTTTTTAATTTAAAGCTCTCTATATTTTTAATATTTTTTAACTGCGCAACAAATTACAATAGCGAAGTGCGTTAATGTTATTTATAGAACCAAAGAGTGCGTTAATGCTATTTATAGAACCAAAACTCAGAAAAACAAACCGAAATTGACTTTCAAGGGATTCCTAACGACTCTTTATCTATCGTTTGGAATGCAAGAATTTATCAGACAAACATACGTACTGACGTCATTACCGCGCTTTGCTATTATTGCATCATCCCGATAGGCTTTGCGAAACCACGCGGTGTGTTCATCTTCATGCGCCATCTTCTTTGGTCGCTATTGCTCGAGTGTTCGCTCAAACTATCCAATGAAATATAGTAAATTTATGATATGGCTGGCAAGTATCTTGATCACAATTAAGCGCAAGTAGCACGAGTTAACGTCAAGCGGGCATCTTGTTTCTTTAAAAAGTGGAAGTATTGACTCAGACACGAAGCCATTTCTAAAATATGTAAGATTATAAAGGGCGCATTATTGCATAAAAAGATATTGACGAAATCCTGAGCAATGGACTTAAGATCCAGGAAGTTCAATTTATCGTTTAGTCTTTGTAGATATATGGCGTAATTGTAGCCAACGTTTTTAATCAGCCGTGTTCATCCTTAGATGTAATTGACAGTATTTCAATAGTTTTATAACTGCATTCATTAATTCCTCCCAAAAAGTGCACTAGTTATTGCCAAAAGTTTGGCAAAATGCCGCCATGCGAATGGATTTTGCATAAGAAACATAAAGCACGCCAACGCAAGATAATTACATCTAATAATAATAATAATAATAATAATACACATATTTATACAGGGTAGCCTTTTCGACTTCAAAATGGGGCTGTTATCAATAAGGCCCATATAATGTAGTAATTAATCATCTTTATGTTCCACTGAAGATGATTCGATGACATTGATTCGATAGCATCCATGACATTGTTGTAGTATTACCATCCATCGAGCAAGGGTTGTTGCGTACACGTATTTCTAGTAATATAGTAATTCATCTTTGTTTTGCGCTGGATGATTCTGGAAAAAGCTTCATTTCAAATAACCGGAAGTTCATGAGCCAATTCTGTTCCGAATAAGGAGATTTGGGTCATGACCCTTAATCACGAGATATTCTATTTCGCAATATTATAATAATCAAGGTATTGTTTGGAGAAAACGAAAGCAAAGCTGTGCAAGAAACACCTTCGTCTGTCTCTCTGATCTATCAAGATAACTAACAGTTTTGTCTATCCAGATGAAACCTCCAATTTCACTTCGTTCAACGAGTCGTTCAGTCGACCTGTTTTAAATTCTCTGAAGTCTGATGGAGAAA
Organism: Chrysogorgia sp. JL179-B06; assembly: GCA_035772405.1. Taxonomy (NCBI): domain Eukaryota; kingdom Metazoa; phylum Cnidaria; class Anthozoa; order Scleralcyonacea; family Chrysogorgiidae; genus Chrysogorgia; species Chrysogorgia sp. JL179-B06. The sequence continues at coordinate 1,377,009 of JAYKKM010000335.1, forward strand.
TACGGCTACGAAGATGATCGGTTTGAGAACGCCGTCAGCGCCGACTTCCACTGCTCTATTTGTCTTAACGTTCTTAAAGAACCAAAGATGTGCAGAAATAACGAACACGTCTTTTGCTCTGCCTGTATTACTCAACATCTTGGCAATTCACAGACGTGTCCTCAATGTATGGAAGAGCTGACTGTAGAGACACTTCATCGAGCACCAAGAGTGTATCAAAATTACTTATCTGAACTCACTATCAACTGCGATTATTTCAGTCGAGGTTGTCGTGAGTTCGTTCGACTTGAAGATCTTCAAACTCACGTTATGAATTGTGGGTTTGCCCCCGTGAAGTGTTCAAACAACGTCTGTGGCATGGTGATCAATAAACGAGATAGAATTCATCACGAGGCAGAGGTTTGTCACTTTAGGAAAGTAAAGTGTCATGACTGCGGTGAAATGAAGAAAGAAATAGAAGGTATTAAAGATCAACTCAATCAACTACCAGAAATGAAAGATCAACTGCACGAAATGAGAGATCAACTGGCAGCCGGCAGGAATGAAGAAGGCTCAACGAGATGAGCTATCTTCCCTAAAAGAAGACATGAAAGAAGTCAGAGCTGTAATGGGTGAAGTACTACACAAGTTGAGTAACGCAGAACATGCCATTCAAGTTCCACTTCATGTTAATGCAACAAAGCAAGATATTGTTATTGCGGGGGGCTGTCCGGGCCCTTGTAGTTCCGTCGAGACTTTCAGCTGGAACGCAAGTGCGTGGGCTCAACTGCCACCAATGAGAAATTGTCGTGCTCGAGCTTCATCCTTTGTTTACGAAAATCAAATTTTTGTGTCTGGTGGATACGGACACACAGAAGATCGTTATACTGATTCAATGGAAATTTTGAAGATTGGTGAACAACCTTTAAAAGGAACTGAATCTCCCGCCAAACTTCCTTTCAAGAGCTACGATCATAAGACGGTAGTTTATCAGAACAGTTTGATTCATGTTGGTGGATATGATGCAACTAAGGCCAATTAAAAAAATATTTCTGTTTTTCATCATTTTTTTTGAAAAAAGTGGGGCGGGCGGGCGGTTTTTTATTTAATTTTTTTTTTTTTTATTAATAGCGTAAGTAGCCTATTTCGCTTTTATTAAAAAAGCGGGTTAAAGGCTGTTTTCCATTTCATAGTATGAAATTCATACACTTCGTTTGTGGTCCCTTTGTGCACGAAATAGTCACAGCAATCTATCAAAGATCTATCAAAGCTCTTTTATATTGATAGAATTGGCTAAATCATGCCTATTTACAAAACATGGCCGCCAATGTTCGGTTTCCGATGTCTTCCGACCAATTACCGATTTAATATTAAAAAAAATTAATTTCCGGGCGGCCAATTTTCCAGGGGCGGGCGGCGATGAAAAACAGAGTATTTTTTTTAATTGGCCTAACCGAGAATACTCGGATGCCATTTCTGAAGTTCTTCTCACTCCACCTTATTCTAAGAAGCTGTTATGTAGAATGCCACAACCGAGATCATTTCATGGAGTGGAGATCTTTACGAACACTATTTTGATTTTGGGAGGCAGTACATCTTCCTCAGGTAAAGATAGTCTAGATAGTGTGCTCGTGTATGATGTAAATAAGAAAGAATGTAAACAAATGCCTTCATTGCCTCAAGCTGTCTGTGATATGGCCACAGTTAGCTGGCAAGATAAAGTAGTTGTGAGTGGAGGGGTTGATAAGGATCGTAAGGTTTTGAATGATGTATTAATGTATGATTCTAAAACTGGAGAGAGCAATGTCCTACCATCAATGCAGCATAAGAGGTACGGATGTTCGGCGATTATTACTGGAGATGTCATTGTAGTAATGGGAGGAAGGAATGAGAAATGTGAAATTCTTAGTTCGGTTGAATGCTTTACTTTGGGAGGTAACTCATGGGAACAACTTTCACCCATGATTAAACCTAGGCACTATGCAACTGCTGTAGTTTTGCCATCTATGTTTTAATAACATTTATGAAGTTTTAATGTGTGTAATGATTCTTTTGGGTGGAATGAATAATTCTTCTTATGATATCTGTATTTTCTAATGATATCTGTATGATATCTGTATTTATAGCTTTATTGTATTCATCAGAAATTTTTGGCAACATTTTGAAATACTTTAGCTGGAACCTTGTGCAGTATCTCAAATTTAAGCCCTTGTAACATGCAATATGCTGTGTAAATTTTAGCCTTCTAGCTGAAGGGCAACATGTTAAATAATGTTTTTACCAAAAATTGAAAATGAAGTTTTCACCTCTATATTCACTGTTATAACTTTCTAACTACTTCTCTTAAAATTATTTACTATACATTGTTAGAAAGTTCTTGTTAACAGATTTATTTTAATATATGACACAAGCTTCCAACATTAAATGAAAGGTTTTCACTTCTAAATTTCTGATGATATCTGTATTTACCTTAATTGCATTCATCAGAAATTTTTGGCAAAATTTAAAACCCTTGTAACATACAATTTGGTGTTTAAATTTTCACTTTAGAGCTAAAAGGCAGATGTTTAAAATTTTAAAAATAACTTTAATATTTTTTTCCAAAAATGGAAAATGAAGTTTTCACCTCTTTATTCAGGTTATAACTTTCTCAGGGCCCGCACAGCGAGTTTTAAAGGTGGGGGGCTAAAAAAAGAACTGACCTTGCACCTTTGGCGCAAGAAACCTCTAGGGAGGTCCAGAGATACCCCCTGGAAATTTTAAACAATGACAAACCATATTTTTTAGTCCATCTCATCATTGAATTTAATATTAACCAAACCTTTGAATTTAATTACTATAACTTCAAATGTATACACAGCAAACGTGATTCTACGCCATGGTTCAATAACGTAAATCGACAGCCCAACGTAAACAATTCAAAAGCTAAACTCAACAATCGGTTTTTCTAAACAGATTCTAACTTAACAAAGCTTATTACAAAACACTGCGTGCATATGTAGGCTGTGGATGACTATTAAAAATAACTAAGTCTGTTAAAGGATAGCTGTCACGAAGTATGAAAGTCAGATTCTTTATCTTTTTAATTTAAAGATCTCTATATTTTTAATATTTTTTAACTGGCCAACAAATTACAAGAGCGGAGTGCGTTACTGATGTTTATAGAACCAAAGAGTGCGTTAATGATATTTATGGAACCAAAACTCAGAAAAACAAACCGAAATTGACTCTCAAGGGATTCCTAACGACTCTTTCTATCGTTTGGAATGCAAGAATTTATCAGACACAGATACGTACTGACGTCATTACCAAGCTTCACTATTATTGCATCATCCCGATAGGCTTTGCGAAACCACGTGTGTGTTCATCTTCATGTGCCCTCTTCGTTGGCCGCTATTTGGTCGAGTGCTCGCTCAAACTATCTAAAGAAATATAGTAAATTTGTGATATGGTTGGCAAGTATCTTGGCTGTCACAATTAAGCGCAAGCAGCCCGAGTTAACGTCTAGCGGACATCTTGTTTCTTTAAAAAGTGGAAGTATTGATTCAGCTGACACGAAGCCATTTCTAACATATGTAAGGTTAGAAAGGGCGCATCAGTACATAAAAGTTATTGACGAAATCCTGAGCAATGGACTTAAGATCCAGGAGGTTCAATTTATCGTTTAGTCTTTGTAGATATATGGCGTGAGTGTAGCCAACGTTTTTAATCAGCCGTGTTCATCCTTAGATGTAATTGACAGTATTTCAATAGTTTTATAACTGCATTCATTAATTCCTCCCAAAAAGTGCACTAGTTATTGCCAAAAGTTTGGCAAAATGTCGCCATGCGAATGAATTTTGCATAAGAAACATAAAGCAGTCCAACGCAAGATAATTACATCTAATAATAATAATAATAATACATATTTATACAGGGTAGCCTTTTCGACTTCAAAATGGGGCTGTTATCAATAAGGCCCATATAATGTAGTAATTAATCATCTTTATGTTCCACTGAAGATGATTCGATGACATTGATTCGATAGTATCTATGACATTGTTGTAGTATTACCATCCATCGAGCAAGGGTTGTTGCGTACACGTATTTCTAGTAATATAGTAATTCATCTTTGTTTTGCGCTGGATGATTCTGGAAAAAGCTTCATTTCAAATAACCGGAAGTTCGTGAACCAGTTCTGTTCCAAATAAGGAGATTTGGGTCATGACCCTTAATCACGAGATATTCCATTTCGCAATATTATAATAATCAAGGTATTGTTTTGAGAAAACGAAAGCAAAGCTGTGCAAGAAACACCTTCGTCTGTCTCTCTGATCTATCAAGATAACTAACAGTTTTGTCTATCCAGATGAAACCTCCAATTTCACTTCGTTCAACGAGTCGTTCAGTCGACCTGTTTTAAATTCTCCGAAGTCTGATGGAACTTCACTCACAGAAATACGGCTACGAAGATGATCGGTTTGAGAACGCCGTCAGTGCCAACCTCCACTGCCCGATATGTCTCAACGTTCTTAAAGAACCAAAGATGTGCAGAAATAACGAACACGTCTTTTGCTCTGCCTGTATCTCTCGACATCTTGCAAATTCACAGACGTGTCCTCAATGTATGGAAGAACTGACTGTAGAGACACTTCATCGAGCACCAAGGGTGTATCAAAATTACTTGTCTGAACTCACTATCAACTGCGATTATTTCAGTCAAGGTTGTCGTGAGTTCGTTCGACTTGAAGATCTTCAAACTCACGTTATGAATTGTGGGTTTGCCCCTGTGAACTGTTCAAACAACGACTGTGGCATGATGATCAATAAACGAGATAGAATTCATCACGAGACAGAGGTTTGCGACTTTAGGAAAGTAAAGTGTCATGACTGCGGTGAAATGAAGAAAGAAATAGAAGGAATTAAAGATCAACTGCACGAAATGAGAGATCAACTGTATCAACTACCAGAAATGAAAGATCAACTCAATCAACTACCAGAAATGAAAGATCAACTGGCAGGAATGAAGGCCCAACTAGATGAACTATCTTCCCTAAAAGAAGACATGAAAGAAGTCAGAGCTGTAATGGGTGAAGTACTACACAAGTTGAGTAACGTAGAACGTGCCATTCAAGGTCCACTTCATGTTAATGCAACAAAGCAAGATATTGTTATTGCGGGGGGCTACGAGGAGGATGACTTCCTCGTTTATAGTTCCGTCGAGACATTCAGCTGGAACGAAAGAACGTGGGCTCAACTGCCGCCAATGAGAAAATGTCGTGCAGAAGCTTCATCGTTTGTTTACGAAAATCAAATTTTTGTGTCTGGTGGATGCACAGATTTTATTGATTCAGATTTTAATGATTCAATAGAAATTTTAAAGATTGGTGAACAACCGTTAAAATGGACTGAATCTCCCGCCAAACTTCCTTTCGAGTGCGTCGAACATAAGACGGTAGTTTGTCAAAACAGTTTGATTCATGTTGGTGGATATGATGGAACTAAAAGAGAATGCTCTGACGCCATTTCTGAAGTTCTTCTTACTCCACCTTATTCTAAGAAGCTGTTATGTAGAATGCCAAAACCAAGAAGATCTCATGGTGTGGAGATCTTTACGGACAATGTTTTAATTTTGGGAGGCAGTACCTCTCTCTCAAATAAAGATAGTCTAGATAGTGTACTTGTGTATGATGTAAATAAGAAAGAATGTAAACAAATGCCTTCATTGCCTCGAGCTGTCTGCAGAATGGCCACAGTTAGCTGGCAAGATAAAGTAGTTGTGATTGGAGGGGCTGATAAGGATGGCAAGGCTTTGAATGATGTATTAATGTATGATTCTGAAACTGGAGAGCACAATGTCCTACCATCAATGCAGCATAAGAGGCGCGCATGTTCGGCGATTATTACTGGAGATGTCATTGTAGTAATGGGAGGAAAGAATGAGAGAAATGAGTATCTTAATTCAGTTGAATGCTTTACTCTGGGAGGTAACTCATGGGAAGAACTTCCACCCATGATTGAACCTAGGTTCTGTGCAACTGCTGTAGTTATTCCATCTATGTTTTAATAAAATTTATGACGTTTTAATGTGTGTGATGATTCTTTTGGGTGGAGTGAATGATTCTAATTCTTATGATATCTGTATTTTCTAATGATATCTATATTTAGCTTCATTGTATTCATCAGCAATTTTGGCAACATTTTGAAATACTTTAGCTGGAAACTTGTGCAGTATCTCAAATTTAAGCCCTTGTAACATGCAATGTGGTGTGTAAATTTTACCCTTCTAGCTGAAAGGCAACATGTTAAATAATGTTTTTACCAAAAATGGAAAATGAAGTTTTCACCTCTTTATTTTGGTTATAACTTTCTCAGGGCCCGGGGACAAAAAAGAGAACTGACCTGCACCTTTGGTGCAAGAAACCTCTAGGTGGGTCCGGGGATACCCACCTGGAAATTTTAAACAATGACAAACAATATTGCTAAGTCCGTCTCATCATTGAATTTAATATTAACCAAACGTTGAATTTAATAACTATAACTTCAAATGTATGCACAGCAAGCGCGATTCTACAGCATAGTTCAATATCGTAAATCGACAGCCCAACGTAAACAATTCAAAATCTAAACACAACAATCGGTTTTAACAGATTCTAACTTAACAATGCTTTTATAAACACTGCGTGCATATGTAGGCTGTGGATACTTAAAAATAACTAAGTCCATTAAAAGCTAGCTGTCATGAAGTATGAAAGTCAGATTCTTTAACTTTTCATTTAAAGCTCTCTAGATTTAAAAAATTTTTTAACTGGCCAACAAATTACAATGGCGGAGTGCGTTAATGCTATCAAGGGATTAATTTTTTTTTGACAAACATACGTAATGACGTCATTAGCGCGCTTCGCTATTATCGCATCATCCCGATAGGCTTTGCGAAACCACGCGGTGTGTTCCACGCGGAGTGCGTTAACGCTATCAAGGGATTCCTAACGACGACTCTTTCTAATTCTATCGTTTGGAATGCAAGAATTTATAAGTCAAATATGAAAGTCAGATTATTTAACTTTTTATTTTAAAGCTCTCTCTATATTTTTAATATTTTTAACTTGGCAACAAATTGCAACACGGAGTGCGTTAATGATATTTATAGAACCAAAACTCAGACAAACAAACCGAAATTGACTCTCAAGGGATTCCTAACGACTCTTAGTTTTCTATCGTTTGGAATACAAAAATTTATCAGACAAACATACATAGTGACGTCATTACCGCGCTTCGCTATTATTGCATCATCCCGATAGGCTTTGCGAAACCACGCGCTGTGTTCATCTTCATGCGCCATCTTCTTTGGTCGCTATTGCTCGAGTGTTCGCTCAAACTATCCAAATGAATAAAATGTAGTAAATTTGTGATATGGTTGGCAAGTATCTTGATCACAATTAAGCTCAAGTAGCCCGAGTTAACGTCTAGCGGGCATCTTGTTTCTTTAAAAAGTGAAAGCACTGATTCAGACACGAAGCCATTTCCAGGCGCGTAGGAAGCATTTAATAAATGGGTAGGCCAGGAGCGAGCGACGAAGGTGCTCCCCGAAAATGTTTTGATGATTTTCTAAGGCTCTGAAACGCTATTTCCTGCATTTTGAGAGAAGCTATAACCATCTCAAAAATAGGACTGGATTGAGCTTTCTATTGTATCTGATGAGCTGATTTTTAAGCTTGCATATTTGCATAATAAATGTAAATTGACGAGAGATCATTAGAAGCTCCGAGTTTGCAAGCAAATCAAACTGTGACGCTCGCGAAATAGGATTAGTGTTTGGCCAATATAGTTTCTTTGTTAATATTAAATGCATAAAATCTTGAACCTAATTTGACGTTTCATATTAGGCTTCTCTCATTAGGCTTCTCTCACTGGATAATTAGAGCCAACGGCGGCCATTTATACTAAGGGACCAAAGTCGCAGTAAATCTGTAGGTAGGACATCAATCGTTTTACCCAGTAATTTGAAAAATGTATTCTCGTCCTCTTTATAGTAAAATTATTTTATTTTGTCGATGGTAAGAGCACATAATCCAACAAAAAACCTCATAGGATCCTCAGTTGGTCCCTTAGTAATGGCGGACTTCTAAACTAAAAATGGTAAGCCCATAATAGTATGTGTTCAGCGGCATTTAAAACACAGTGGCAAGTACTTCATCTTGGAATGATATATTGGACACGCGTCAGATTATAACAAAAATACCAATTGGTTTCAAACCGATGGCGCTTGTGGAAACGCCCAAAAAAAAAAAACACCAGAAGTTTAAAAATAAATTATAAATTTGGTAAATAAAGGCGGAGAATGCTAAGGTACTGCCGCTACAGTTCCTACGCGCCTGGGCATTTCTAAAATATGTAAGATTATAAATGGGGCGCATTAGTACATAACAAGTTATTGACGACATCCTGAGCAATGGACTTAAGATCCAGGAGGTTCAGTAAGACATATGGCGTGAGTGTAGCCAACGTTTTTAATCAGCCGTGTTCATCCTTAGATGTAATTGACAGTATTTCAATAGTTTCATAACTGCATTCATTAATTTCTTCCAAAAAGTGCACTAGTTATTGCCAAAAGTTTGGCAAAATGCCGCCATGCGAATGAATTTTGCATAAGAAACATCAAGCACGCCAACGCAAGATAATTACATCTAATAATAATAATAATACAATACATATTTATACAGGGTAGCCTTTTCAACTTCAAAATGGGGCTGTTATCAATAAGGCCCATATAATGTAGTAATTCATCTTTATGTTCCACTGAAGATGATTCGATGACATTGAATCGATAGCATCCATGACATTGTTGTAGTATTACCATCCATCGAGCGAGGGTTGTTGCGTACACGTATTTCTAGTAATTGCGTTCAACGAAGGAGAACGCATTCTAATCTTGATGATGTTATGGGTTATCTGTGCTTTACAGCTAAAATAAATCAAGATAAAATCTTTCCCCTTTTTGAATAAATTACCGTTTTGGAATTTCGAATAAATTATGGAATTGAATGCATTCTAATCTTGAATGTTATGGGTTAGCTGTGCTTTACAGCTAAAAGAAATCAAGATAAAATCTTTCCCCTTTCCGACTAACACAGGAGCAGTGGATACGAAGTTACCTGTAGAAGTGTTCAGGATTAGGCATGCCAGCAGAATGATGCTAGACATTTTCTATAGCATGGAGGATCAAATAATAGAATATAAACCACGTATAAAGGCGATCATATAGCCTTGTAATAAATAACATATAATCATATGGCGCGTTTATAATGTCAAAATTCAAGCTGATCATTTGAACACCATACATCTAATTCGAACAATATTTTTACTCGAAACGTGCAAGCCTCGCGAAGTTATAAATTTTCCATTCAAGCGACACTTTGCCAAATCGAACTTCACGATTGTTGTTAGCAGTCGAACGGTCATATTTCAAATCGAACTAACGAACGGGAATGCGGGATGTCACCGTTGTCAAAAACATTGAGGTTTATATAGTGTTCCTTGAATTAAGACGCTGTCGTTTGTTGCCGTGATCCAGTGGATAACAATCTAAACCACGTATCAAGGCGATCATATGGCCCATCGCGTTTATAATGTCAAAATTCAATCTAATCATTTGAACACCATACATCTAATTCGAACAACATTTACTCGAAACGAGCAAGCCTCGCGAAGTTATAAATTTCCATTCAAGCGAAACTTTTGCCAAATGGAACTTCACGATTGTAATATTTCGGAATTGAACGATTTACAGGTATCTGGCGACTGGCGGTCAACTTTCAAATAGGGATGCGACTTTCAAATAGGGATGAGCCTGCCGATAATCGGAAATTCATCGGTAGAAGCCGATAATCGGCAATCGCGCCAACATAATATCGACGGTCCCGATAAATATTATTCTCGCTTTTCTACTTGTAATATTTCTTTTGTTTGTCAAGAAAAACGTCAACCTTTTTATAACATGGATACTTTTCCACAATGAATTTGATATGGCGCATGACATATTTCTCTTTATAGGTGAAACATTTTTTGTTTCCGACTTAGTCCGTCATTCGTACTTCATAACTTAAAATACTTTGTCATGCAGTTGGTTACCGACACATCATCTTTGCCCGATAATATATACAATATCTTCTGGAAGTAGAACGTTGCAAGTGGTGTTTTTCTAACTAAAATTACGCGATTGTAGTTGAACGCATTTTAAAAGCCAGATTGCATTGACCGAACCTCAGCTTATCCACCCTTCAAACTGACGCAAACATGAAGCCTAAATGTTAACATCACATTTGCATCGGTGACGGTCTTAGTCTGCTTGCGGTTGGATTTTTCTCAATCGGCTCATCCCTACTTTCAAATCGAACAAACGAACATGAAATATACCTTCCTAATATCAAAATAACGTACGGAACTCAGGATGTCACTCTGCTATATATTTATTAGCTTTATTTATTTTCATAATTCGTTACAGCATAATTGTTACGGCAATTGATAAAAGGGATAAAAGGAGAATAAATTAGAATAAAAGGAGAATAAAAAGGAGAAAACAAAAATTCGCACTATTCGCCGACTATTCGCACTATTCGCACTATTCTCCTTTTATCAATTACCTAATTGTTACTGGTCAACATGCGTCGAACGCAATTACATAATCTTTGATTACTCCTAGTATAGTAATTATATTTATGTTGCACTGAAGATGATTCTGGAAAGATTCATTTCAAATAACCGGAAGTTCGTGAACCAGTTCTGTTTTGGGTCATGACCCTTAATCACGAGATATTCCATTTCGCAATATTATAATAATCAAGGTATTGTTTTCAGAAAACGAAAGCAAAGCTGTGCGAGAAACATCTTCGTCTGTCTCTCTGATCTATCAAGATAACTAATAGTTTTGTCAATCCAGATGAAACCTCCAATTTCACTTCGTTCAACGAGTCGTTCAGTCGACCTGTTTTAAATTCTCTGAAGTCTGATGGAGCTTCACAAACAGAAATACGGCTACGAAGATGATCGGTTTGAGAACGCCGTCAGTGCCAACTTCCACTGCCCAATATGTCTTAACGTTCTTAAAGAACCAAAGATGTGCAGAAATAACGAACACGTCTTTTGCTCTGTCTGTATTACTCAACATCTTGGCAATTCACAGACGTGTCCTCAATGTATGGAAGAGCTGACTGTAGAGACACTTCATCGAGCTCCAAGAGTGCTTGTAAATTACTTGTCTGAACTCGCTATCAACTGTGATTATTTCAGTCGAGGTTGTTGTGAGTTCATTCAGGTTGAAGATCTTCAAACTCACGTTATGAATTGTGGGTTTTCCCCCGTGAAGTGTTCAAACAACGATTGTGGCATGGTGATCAATAAACGAGATAGAATTCATCACCAGGTAGAGGTTTGTGACTTTAGGAAAGTAAAGTGTCATGACTGCGGTGAAATGAAGAAAGAAATAGAAGGAATGAAATATCAACTTCCAGAAATAAAGGATCAACTGCTAGAAATGAAAGATCAACAACGCGAAATGAAATATCAACTCAATCAACTGCTAGAAACGAGAGATCAACAACACGAATTAATGAAAGATCAACTGACAGGAGTGAAGGCCCAACTAGATGAACTATCTTCCCTAAAAAAAGACATGAAAGAAGTCAGAGCTGTAATGGGTGAAATACTACACAAGTTGAGTAATGCAGATCGTGCCATTCAAGGTCCACTTCATGCTAATGTAACAAAGCAAGATATTGTTATTGCGGGGGGCTACGGGGAGGACTACAGTGCTTGTAGTTCCGTCGAGACATTCAGCTGGAACGAAAGAATGTGGGCTCAACTGCCGCCAATGAGAGAATGTCGTGCAGAAGCTTCATCGTTTGTTTACGAAAATCAAATTTTTGTGTCTGGTGGAGACACAGGAGATCATGATACTGATTCAATGGAAATTTTGAAGATTGGTGAACAACCTTTAAAATGGACTAAATCTCCCGCCAAACTTCCTTTCAAGTGCGAGAATCATAAGACGGTAGTTTACCAGAACAGTTTGATTCATGTTGGTGGATATGATGGAACTAAGGGAGAATACTCGGATGCCATTTCTGAAGTTCTTCTTACTCCACCTTATTCTAAGAAGCTGTTATGTAGAATGCCAAAACCAAGATTATCGCATGGGGTGGAGATCTTTACGGACAAGATTTTGATTTTGGGAGGCAGTACATCTTACGTAGGCAATGCTAGTCTAGATAGTGTGCTCGTGTATGATGTAAATAAGAAAGAATGTAAACAAATGCCTTCATTACCCCAAGCTGTCTTGGGAATGGCCACAGTTAGCTGGCAAGATAAAGTAGTTGTGATTGGTGGGGCTGGTAAGGATAGCAAGGCTTTGAATGATGTATTAATGTATGATTCTAAAACTGGAGAGAGCAATGTCCTACCATCAATGCAGCATAAGAGGTACGGATGTTCGGCGATTATTACTGGAGATGTCATTGTAGTAATGGGAGGAAGGAATGAGAAAGATGAGTTTCTTAGTTCAGTTGAATGCTTTACTTTGGGAGGTAACTCATGGGAAGAACTTCCACCCATGATTGAACCAGCTAGGTCCTCTGCAACTGCTGTAGTTATGCCATCTATGTTTTAATAAAATTTATGAAGTTTTAATGTGTGTGATGATTCTTTTGGGTGGAGTGAATGATTCTTCTTATGATATCTGTATTTTCTTATGAAATTTGTATTTAATTATGATATCTCTATTTAGTTTCATTGTATTCATCAGAAATCTTTGGCAACATTTTGAAATACTTTAGCTGGAACCTTGTGCAGTAGGTGTGTAAATTTTAGTCTAGCTGAAGGGCAACATGCTAAATAATGTTTTCACCAAAAAATGGAAAATGAAGTTTTCACCGCTATAACTTTCTATAACTTTTTTTAACTTTTTTTCACCGCTATAACTTTTTTTATATTCACTGCTATAACTTTCTAACTACTTCTCTTAAAATTATTTGCTACACATTGTTAGAAAGTTCTTGTTAACAGATTTATTTTAATATATGACACAAGGTTCCAACATTAAATGAAAGGTTTTCACTTCTAAATATCTGATGATATCTGTATTTAGCTTAATAGCATTCATCAGAAATTTTTGGCAAAATTTAAAACCCTTGTAAAATGCAATTTGGTGTTTAAATTTTCGCTTTATAGCTAAAAGGCAGCATGTTTAAAATTTGAAAAATAACTTTAATATTATTTCAAAAAAATGGAAAATGAAGTTTTCTAAACCTCTATTCAGGTTATGCGAGTTTTAAAGGTCGTGGTGGGGGGCGGTGGTGTTTGTGGGGCTAAAAAGAGAACTGAACTCGCACCTTTGGCGCAAGAATCCTTTGGATGGTGGATACCCCCTGGAAATTTTAAACAATGACAAACCATATTTTTAATCTATCTCATCATTGAATTTAAAGTGCCTATGACATGAACATTTGGTTCATCTTATTTAAAAGAACTACTAAAATAATTAAGAAAATCAATTTACAGCTTTTCCATATTTCACTTAGTTGTGGAGTTATTTAGACTTATATGATATTCAAATGAGATGATTTATGACGTCACAAGTTGTGCACAACATTTTAACATGTTGGAAAAGCGCATATATCTTTAAGATTATTGAAGGAAATCACTTGGAACTTTGAATGTGCATAAAGTCCACTAAACTGGAGAACATAGTTTTAGTTTTATGGTCGCCATGGTAAATGATTAGATTCCAGACCTCTTGATTTTCAAAACGAAATGATTTGTTTTCTTTTCGGTGGGAAACATTTTCGAATTGGTACTGGTTGAGTAGATTTGCACTAACTTAACTAATTTGAAACTGATGTTTGACGTTGGTGCAAAGCCTACTATGTTAGAAAACGAAGATTTTTTTCAAAGAGACGTAGTGGTCTGGGAACTATACTATTACTGTTCTAACATTAAAACTTGAACGATCTTATTCCGTTTAGTGGTCTGTATCGACATGCAAAGTTTCAAGTGATTTCGTTCAATAATCTTAAACACGATCTCCCAATATGTTAAAATGTATTGCACAACTTGTGACGTCATAGATCATCTCATTTGAATATCATATAAGTCTAAATATCTCACGAACTAAGTGAAATATGGAAAAGCTTTAAATTGATATTCTTAATTATTTTAAGAGTTCTTTCAAATAAGATAAACTTAATTTTCATGTCATAGGCACTTTAATATTAATCAAACCTTTGAATTTAATAACTATAACTTCAAATGTATACACAGCAAGCGAGATTCTTCGGCATGGTTCAATGGCGTAAATCGACAGCCCAACGTAAGTAATTCAAAAGCTAAACACAACAATATAGGTTTTTCTAAACAGATATTCTAACTTAACAATGCTTTTATAAACACTGCGTACATATGTAGGCTGTGGATGAGTGTTAAAAATAACTAAACCTATTAAAGGCTAGCTGTCATGAAGTATGAAAGTGAGATTTTTTAACTTTTTAATTTAAAGCTCTCTATATTTTTAATATTTTTTAACTTGGCAACAAGCGGAGTGCGTTAATGATATTTATAGAACCAAAACTCAGACAAACAAACCGAAATTGACTGTCGTTTGGAATACAAGAATTTATCAGACAAACATACATAGTGACGTCATTAGCGCGCTTCGCTATTATCGCATCATCCCGATAGGCATTGCGAAACCACGTGGTGTGTTTACTTCATGCGCCATCTTCGTTGGTCGTTATTGCTCGAGTGTTCGCTCAAACTATCCAAAGAAATATAGTAAATTTGTGATATGGCTGGCAAGTATCTTGATCACAATTAAGCGCAAGCAGCTCGAGTTAACGTCTAGCGGGCATCTTGTTTCTTTAAAAAGTGGAAGTATTGACTCAGACACGAAGCCATTTCTAAAATACGTAAGGTTAGAAAGGGGCATCAGTACATAAAAAGTTATTTTAAAAATCCTGAGCAATGGACTTAAGATCCAGGAGGTTCAGTTTATCTTTTAGTCTTTGTAGATATATGGCGTGAGTGTAGCCAACGTTTTTAATCAGCCGTGTCATTCTTACATGTAATTGACAGTATTTCAATAGTTTTAATATAACTGCATTCATTAATTCCTCCCAAAAAGTGCACTAGTTATTGCCAAAAGTTTGGCAAAATGCCGCCATGCGAATGAATTTTGCATAAGAAACATAAAGCACGCCAACGCAAGATAATTACATCTAATAATAATAATACAATACATATTTATATAGGGTAGCCTTTTCCACTTCAAAATGGAGCTGTTGTCCATAAGGGCCCTATAATGTAGTAATTCATCTTTATGTTCCACTGAAGATGATTCGATGAAATTGAATCTATAGCATGCATGACATTGTTGTAGTATCCATCGAGCGAGGATTGTTGAGTACACGTATTTCTAGTAATATAGTAATTCATCTTTATGTTGCACTGGAGATGATTCGGGAAAAAGTTCATTTCAAATGACAGGAAGTTCGTGAACCAGTTCTGTTCCAAATAAGGAGATTTGGGTCATGACCCTTAATCACGAGATATTCCATTTCGCAATATTATAATAATCAAGGTGTTGTTTTGAGAAAACGAAAGCAAAGCTGTGCAAGAAACACCTGTGGCTGTCTCTCTGATCTATCGAGATAACTAACAGTTTTGTCTATCCAGATGAAACCTCCAATTTCACTTCGTTCAACGAGTCGTTCAGTCGACCTGTTTTAAATTCTCTGAAGTCTGATGGAACTTCACTCACAGAAATACGGCTACGAAGATGATCGGTTTGAGAACGCCGTCAGTGCCAACCTCCACTGCCCGATATGTCTTAACGTTCTTAAAGAACCAAAGATGTGCAGAAATAACGAACACGTCTTTTGCTCTGCCTGTATCTCTCGACATCTTGCAAATTCACAGACGTGTCCTCAATGTATGGAAGAACTGACTGTAGAGACACTTCATCGAGCACCAAGGGTGTATCAAAATTACTTGTCTGAACTCACTATCAACTGCGATTATTTCAGTCGAGGTTGTCGTGAGTTCGTTCGACTTGAAGATCTTCAAACTCACGTTATGAATTGTGGGTTTGCACCCGTGAAGTGTTCAAACAACGACTGTGGCATGATGATCATTAAACGAGATAGAATTCATCACGAGACAGAGGTTTGCGACTTTAGGAAAGTAAAGTGTCATGACTGCGGTGAAATGAAGAAAGAAATAGAAGGAATTAAAGATCAACTCAATCAACTGCCAGAAATAAAAGATCAACTGCACGAAATGAGAGATCAACAACGCGAAATGAAAGATCAACTCAATCAACTGCCAGAAATGAGAGATCAACAACGCGAAATGAAAGATCAACTCAATCAACTACCAGAAATGAAAGATCAATTGGCAGGAATGAAGGCCCAACTAGATGAACTATCTTCCCTAAAAGAAGACATGAAAGAAGTCAGAGCTGTAATGGGTGAAGTACTACACAAGTTGGGTGACGTAGAACGTGCAATTCAAGTTCCACTTCATGTTAATGATATTGTTATTGCGGGGGGCTTCGAGAGGGGCTACGATGGTATTAGTAGTTCCGTCGAGACATTCAGCTGGAACGAAAGAGCGTGGGCGCAACTGCCACCAATGAGAAAATGTCGTACACGAGCTTCATCGTTTGTTTACGAAAATCAAATTTTTGTCTCTGGTGGAGACACAGGAAGTGTTTGTCGCAGTGATTCAATGGAAATTTTAAAGATTGGTGAACAACCTTTAAAATGGATTGAATCTCCCGCCAAACTTCCTTTCAAGTGCGCCAGTCATAAGACGGTAGTTTATCAGAACAGTTTGATTCATGTTGGTGGACATGATGGAACTACGTGTGTAGGACACTCTGACGCCATTTCTGAAGTTCTTCTTACTCCACCTTATTCTAAGAAGCTATTACGTAGAATGCCAGAACCAAGAAAATATCATGGAGTGGAGATCTTTACGGACAATATTTTGATTTTGGGAGGCAGTACATCTTACTTAAATAAAGCTCTAGATAGTGTGCTCGTGTATGATGTAAATAAGAAAGAATGTAAACAAATGCCTTCATTGCCCCGAGCTGTCTGGGGAATGGCGACAGTTAGCTGGCAAGATAAAGTAGTTGTGATTGGTGGGGTTGATGAGGATGGTAAGGTTTTGAATGATGTATTAATGTATGATTCTAAAACTGGAGAGAGCAATGTCCTACCATCAATGCAGCATAAGAGGTACGGATGTTCGGCGATTATTACTGGAGATGTTGTTGTAGTAATGGGAGGACAGGATGAGAAAGATGAGATTCTGAATTCAGTTGAATGCTTTACTTTGGGAGGTAACTCATGGGAAGAACTTCCACCCATGATTCAACCTAGGATCTGGGCAACTGCTGTAGTTATACCATCTATGTTTTAATAAAATTTATGAAGTTTTAATGTGTGTGATGATTCTTCTGGGTGGAGTGAATCTGGTGCTATTTTGTATCTACTTCCCAGGCGCAGTAGATAACATGTTGTGATGCTGTTAATGCTTCGGAGCCAATCAAAACTCGGAAGCATTTTCGGCTTCATTATTTTTATGACCATTGCCTGAATACGACCATTGCCTGGCATTTTAATAATAAGGAAATTTGCAACGAAAATGGTCAAAAATGCCGGGAATGCTCACAACGGTTACGGCTAAAAGTAGCCCCCCCCCCCGAAAAAAAAAAAGCAAAACTGCTTCCTATACGCAGCTGATCTACATTATAAAAGCATCAAACAGAAAGCGGGCGAGGGGTTGTGGCGTACATTAATTTCTAGTTATTTGAATACTTTGTAGATGCTGGTTGTCTCCTGATTATGGAATTCGATGGGCATTCATTGGTCCTGTGCTCGCCATTATCACGGTATGTTAATAACAGGATATTCTATACTTTGATTACTAAAAAAGTAGAGTTCTGCGTAGGCAGTGTTTGGGATATATAGCTATTTCAATTCAAGTCTACGCGACCAGACCGATAGGGAGTATGGGTAGAAATCAGCGAAACAATAAAAGCACATAGTTTAAGTTTAAGTTTAATGAATTTGTCACAATATATTTACAAGTTACTATTAATACAAAAACTACATACAAATACAACGAATAAGACAGGTGTGACAGGAGAAAGAAACAGGACTTACGTCCCAATTGACACCTGACCCCTTAATGGTGGATAAAATTCGATTTGGGACTTATTGGACATAGACAGGGGGGCTATAGGCAGGTAGTTTGATTGAGTAAATTTTGTGGAGACTAGACTTAAATAGAGCGAGAGAATTGTAGGATTTGAGACTAGATGGGAGAGTGTTCCACAGTTCAGCTGACCTGATAAAAAACGATTTCCGGAAGTAGTCCTGTTTATCTTTTATAATTAAATTATTAGGATCATAATTTCGAGATTTGTATTTCACATAAATATGTAAGTAATTCTTTCCGAATTGACTATTGACATACGACTTATATTAAAAAAAACGTTGTGGTCACCGACCTTGTTTAGAAGATATGGCATATCGCAGGTCAACTCTTACTCAGTATGGTGACGTCATTGTGACCAATTTATTTTTCGCAACTAGTAATTTTATACAAGAAAACATGGTATTTTAGGGAGAAAGAAACAACTAAAGGGGTTTATTATGATAAATTTAAGAAAGGTCGTTTCCCATATTCTTTGACATGTTATTTGAAGAAACATTCATCAAAAATGTAAAATATTGTAAGTTGTAGAAATGATTTTTCTCTAAGTTTCTGTTATAACACGTAAAAGTGGTAAAAAATATAAGAATTATTAAGGAAAAAATTATGGTCACCGACCCTTCGGTCTGGTCGCGTTGACTTAGTGCCTTTTACAGACAACGTTTATTGAAATAGTTGTACATTTTGTTGAACATTATTCTATGATTGTTGTATTGTGGGAGGGAGATGGATCAAACTTGAGATAAAAATATGAAAGAGAAAGTGTACCCAAAAAAAACAACTTCTAAATAAAAGGCTTTTAAGTATAATGTTTAGAAATGTTAATAGTTTTACGGTATCTGCTCTAGTACTCGAGAAATAACGTTTTCATTCTCGTATTTTATGCTTCTGGACGCCGCCATTTTAGAGTTTGTTCGACGGCTCAAAGTTGATGTACAGCGGTGGTTTTCGTTACAATTTTGACGTCATTGAGTGCTCGTCGTTAATTTGTTCTTTGCACTCATTGACGTCAAAATTGAAAAGAATCTCGCGCTGGACATCGAGTCTCAGCAGTCGAGCAATCGCTTAAAATGCCTAAAATGGCGGCGTCGAGACGCATAAAATACGACATTTTATTTGTGTTTGTTTAGATGAACATATGTGTCACAATTATCACCTTGAGAAAACGCCTTCAGTTAAAAAGCGTCATCACGAAAGAAATTAGTTTCAAACTCAGGTCAGTAGAAAGAACACTCAAGCCTTTTTCACGAGTTTTGCAAACACAAGCGCAAACATAAGCGCAAGCACAAGAGTCCTTACTTCACAGTGAAAACAGGCTGGGCGCAAGCGCAAGCACTGACGCAAGCATAAGCGCAATCACAAGAGTCGTTATTTCACAGTGAAAACAGGCTCGACGCAAGCGTAAGTACTGACGCAAGCACAAGGATGAAAAGGTAATTTCCTTTTCCTTGTGCATGCGCAGCGCTTATGCTTGAGCTTGCGTTGTGATCGTGAAAACCAAACACAACGCAAGCACAGTTTTGGATATCTAATTACGTATGGCCAATCGGGTGAGGCTATTCTGCACTCAGTTGATGTAGTGACGTCATATCAACAAATCGTCGGAAAATGTTCGTAAATATAGATAAATCAAGAAGATGGCGCCGTGTGGTTGGCACCATTAATTGAACTACGTGCCAGAAGAGTAAGGAGTTATTCTTCATCTTCCAATATTCTCAGCAGTGCTAGTAGCGATGTTTTGATCACTTGGATTTTTTTTCTTTTTGATTACTTGGATTGTTTATATATTGTTTTAATGTTTTTATTGGCTCATCGCTGCTACTGAGCCTACTCCTGTCACTCAGACGGAAATACATATGCCATAAATATTAACTATACTTTGAGATGCTGCACTCAGTTGACGTATTATTCATTATTTTGATTCAATCATAACTGGGTCATGGGTGGAGAAACCTGTTTATTATACAGTCGTCAAGTTCACAGAGTAGCCATACACTGTAGGGAGGGACATACATCGATAAAACAATTGCCTCCTTTTCCACAATTTTTAGTCTTTTAAAGACTTTCCTGCAACGCGAAGATAAACCGAGAATTTTCCGACGGACTTCGTGAATTGTTCGTATGACGTCACTACATCAACTGAGTGCAGAATAGCCTCACCCATGGCCAATCAAAATACTCGTTCTAGGTCCCTCGTGTAACCACGCGCTGTCATGCGAATACAAAGTGGCAGAATCTGCAGAAAGATTGACGACACGGGTAACGCAACGCAAGATAACACAACATGCGGTTCGTTTTCACGTGACGCATAGCTCCTGTTTTTGCGCTGATGATTGTGCTTGTGCTTGCGTCGCCCATGAATACCAGGCTATCGCTTTATCATGGCTGGCTGCAACCTACTTCGGGTGGACTCACATAAAAATAAGACGAGGATGCTCAGAAAATAAATGCCGAGAAGACGCGAAATGTACTAACGAAGAGGTAAGGTAAACGGCACCATCTGAAGAGGAAAACAGCGTTATATCTCCGGCTCGGATCTGCACGGGACAAATACTTTCCATTGCAAATCTCGCTCTCTACGAAGAATGTTTTAAAAACTTTCTTTTTATTTATTTAGATCTTCATTGAGAGCATTGTTCGTTCTACTTCCCATATTCGGAATCACGTGGCTCGTTGGAATCTTTGGCTTTACCGCCGATGCTGTGGCAGCCATGTACATTTTCGTCATCTTGAACGCCTCTCAAGGCGTCCTCATTTTCATCTTCCATGCCGCTCTAAATGTCGAGGTGAGGAACAATAGAACCAGAAATACGTGCACGCAACAACCCCTCGCGTTTACGCTTTGGGACTGCATGGGGACTCTGCAGTTCTTTAGTGCATGGTTGATTATTATTTGTAATCGGTGCATGGCTGATTATTATCCGTAGTTCTTTAGCGCGTGGTTATGAGTACGAGGCTGTACTACGACTTCAATAACGAGGCAGCACTTGCCTTGCGATAGTAACTTTTAGTTGTATTTCATAATTTGTAAACAATGCTCCTTTTTATATTGGTGAAACTAAACGCAAATTAGGCGATCGTTTTCGACTGAACATCTTAGCTCAGTCAGACGAAACCTTAGTGACTACCCTGTCGCTGAGCATTTTTATTCAGTAGGCCACTCCATAGATGATATGTCCATCACCATCCTCCAAAAATGTTTCGATGATAACGAACGTAAACAATGTGAGCGCAGGTCACATAGTTTGACGCTACTCTGACTTTAAAAAAGTTTTTTGAACGTAACTTTAAAAATTACTGTCCATCCGCAGTCCATGACCCAACGTTTCGACACTCCAATCTAGTGTCTTCATCAGGGTGATATCGTTGTAAAGTTAGGATCCCTATTTATACCCACATAGAACCAATGATGACATTATCTATTAACAAGATGCAAATAAGCTCCTGGTAATAAACCACCGTCATCGCGATTCAGTGGGGCGTGGGCGCTATTGATATGCCAAGCCTCCAGAGGGTGTCTCTGATGGTACCTCGGATTAGTGATAATAATTTTGGAATTTCCCCTCGCAATCTCATGGTAGCTTACGCACGCGTGCTCCGACAAAGCAGAATTTTTCTTTTTTGAAAAGAAAACAGAAATCACCCCTGATGAAGACAGTGTCATTTTTGTCACACACGTAGTTGTCGATTCTTGTTCGAGAGTTTGTTGTTTGAACTCTGCAGGCTGTCGCAGTTCGGATTCGATAATGAAAGCATGTGTGACTAATGCTTCATTAATTTAAGTAAACTTTAGTGCCGTTTTATTTTTCGTAACGAATAAAGAAACTTGTTTGGATAAGTCTGCAGTAAGCAAATAGCCAAAGAAGATATAAACATACTATAATTAAGAAAACCGTGAATATATCAGTTATAACAACAAAGGTACCATTAAAACTGTAGTAGGACAGGACATCAAAGAAGTGGAAGACTTCACCTATTTAGGAAGCTATGTCGCATCCACAGTAAAGGATGTCGAGATCCGGCTCGGCAAGGCATGGGGTGCGCTGGCTGCCCTCAACAAAATATGGAAGTCGAGCCTGCCAGCAAACCTGAAACGCAACTTCTTCCGAGCAACAGTGTAGTCGGTGCTTGTCTACGGCTCGACAACGTGGACGCTCACAGAGATGCTCAAATCATCCTTGGATGGAGCATACAGACGTATGCGCAGAGCAGCGCTAAATATATCATGGCAAACACACCCCACAATTAAACAATTATACAACAACATACCGCGAATATCAGACACGATTCGCGCACGAAGATTACGTTTTGCTTGGCACTGCTGGCGCAGCAGGAACGAACTTATAAGCGACTTACTCCTATGGAAACCAAAACATGGAAAGACGCCGGTTGGTCGCCCTGCTAAAACATATATTGATCAACTAGTAATGGACACAGGATGCCTTCCAGAAGAGCTGCCGACAGTGATGTCGGATCACGATGGTTGGAAGGACAGAGTCAAGCAAATCCGAGCAAGCTCGACCGGATGATGATAATGATGATAATTTAGCTGTTTGAGTGAAAGCTAGTGTCTAAATAAAGTTAGAAACGTAAATATCATCAGTTATCCAATCAATCAGTCATTTTATCCCACACCCACAAGAGCGCTAGTAACCAAGCGTCAGCAGACACATGTATGCGTTGCGTACCTATTTTTTTCTTTTTGTCTGTTTTCCTTATTTCCTCTTTTCGTTTTTTCCAGGTGCGCAAAACTATTACCCAAGGCCGCCGAATGCGTATTCACACGAGAAACGGAACCCTCAGCCAGTCCAACAAGACCCCCCTTAAAAATGTGCCAAGTAAGAATAGCGACAGTTCGAACCGAGAAGGTATCGTCCGCTTGCCAAGTGGACAGTCTGACAGAAGTAGCGTACCAGCAGCTGTGATCGAGCAAGACACAAATGATGACCTTCAGTTAGTCATTGAGAATCCAGCGACTGTGTCTAACTGACTGTATCTCCCGTCACATCACAACGTGTTGCCGAAGTGGAATTTGAAATCTGATCGTGGAATGGAGTTCCAAGGAGCGTGGGCTTTATCGAAATTAGAACAAGCTCACCGAGGCTTGCTAAATGTTATTCGTTTGTAAATACCGTGGTACTAAATTTGCGAGAATACTTGGCCTTTATTATATGGTAGTCAATTTATGCCAGGCGTTCTGTGAACTCCCGCAAGCATTTGTCTTCTGAACGATATTTTTTAGTATCCGCGAGAGTTTAGTTTAGTTCATTAGATTTATCACTCTTTTAGATGAACGGAATTCCCCAACAGGCTAGAAGCCCAATTGATAGGGGTTCCGAGAGTCTACGATTTAAGGTCGTTATCCGAGAAGACCCGAAAGTCTTACCATTTGCTGATATTATTGCAAAGGCAGCACTTTCTCCTTAATTATTTTAAGTGGTTGTCCGACCCAGGATTTGAACCTGTGTCTCCCAGCTCATGGACTCCATGTGTGGTAACCACTAGACCACAACAGCTGGTCGCGAGAGGTGGAACGAAATGAGAGATTGTACTGTTAATGCCTGTATGATGAAATACATCATAGAACTGCTAACCCCAAAACAACTTAGATCCTAACCTAATGGGTTTTCTAACCCCCGCCTAATGGTTTTCTAATACTAACCTTAATACTAACAAGATGCCTGCTCAGGCGTTCACTCCGCCTGCAGGCAACGAAATATACACAAGGTGGTAAAATAAATGGGGGTTAATGGCACTGCTCAAGAGGGTTGACTCTCCCAACAGGTGATAGTTTATTATGTTGATTATCCACAAGAAAACACAAGTACCCCTCTATAAAGTCCCTAAATGTCTATTGATGTCACTTGATGTACACAATTCACAAGGAAATTGTGCACGTGTACGTGCCAGTTTCTGACACCGACGACGAAAATAGACGCGGCCATTTTAAACCTCCGCGCTACCCTATACCAGTGAACTCTATATAGCACGCGCTACCCTATACCAGTGTTATCTATATAATTTTGACACTTGAATAAAGTTATTGTATTGTATTGTATTGTATATTGAGTTCACTGCCCTATACGGGCAGGCGGAGTAATAAAAAGTTCGTCCAGAAGACAATTGCTTGCGAGTAGGGAACTGAAAACGAGTTTAGCCATGCCCCACGCAAAATAACATACGCACGCTGATTGGTACACTAACGTACTTTGATCGAGAAACGTCCTTTCGAGTCGAGAAAAGAGGCCTTTAAAAAAGAAGCCTGGGACGAGTCCCAGGCCTCTGGCTTTTTTGTCTCTCGGTATTTTCTTGCAAATAGAGGTTATCTCTGAAACGAATGGACCAAATCAAAAACTGTAAACACCTTATCAGCTATTTTTTCGTCTTCTATACAGAACTGGGAATTGTTTTATTTGGTCTTAAATGCTGGTTTTCGTTAGTCTGCGAAAGGACACTCCATATGGGTGAGGACAGAGTCTGCTTTCGCAGAAGGTTCTCGTGACTGCCCGCGACTCGTTTCAAAAAGTGCGCAGACGATCGGCATGCTAAATAATATTACTTGCGCTCGCTTTTCGAGATGTCGTGGGTAACCAGGCCTTATCCAAAATGGCAGCCAATTTAATATTGGGTTAGGGTTAGAAAACTCGTTAGGCGGGGGTTGGGTTAGGATCTTTGTTGTTTTGTGGTTACTGGTTATTTAATTTACATGGTTAAGTGACAAAATTCTGACCCCGACGATTTTAGCTAATACTGGCGGCCATTTTGGATAAGGCCTGGTTACACAGAAAATTTCAAAAAATGAGCCCAAAATATCGTTCTGCGATCGGCATACAAGGTAGCCTGTAACCGGGCTGAAACTTTCTCCAGATTGACCACACACATGATACGTATATCTCACTTTGTATATATTTGTTTGTCACAATTAAAGTGTTTATTGAAAGGATATAAATAATAAATTGTAATAAGTGAAGAATTAAAATGAATTAAGACATTTGTCTTTGAGGTCAGCGGTAATCCGTTGGACAGCAAATGTCGGCCATGTTCCATCGTGTGTTGACTTTTGAGTTTTTAAAAGCAGCGTTCTCTTGAATATTATAAATAACTGACAATGAGGGCAAAAAGGTCTCGTAGTTCATCCGAAGCCTCTGGCTCATCTCTTCAACAACCTGTGAAAAAAATTCTCAAAGTGACCGCTGAGACGGGGAAAAACAAACCTAAATCCAGCACAAGTAAACTTCTGCTCAACAACATTGATGAGAACGAAGTGGACAATGACCCAGTCAAAGATGTTACGACTTTCCAGAAGACCTGTCACTCCGTACAGACTTTATTTGAAAAGATTAAGTCGTTGAAGGACAAAGGCATTGATCCAACCGTAAGTTTGCTGAAGTTTTGAATGCAAATATGTTAAAATGCATCCATAGCCATTCAGCCATAGGCATAAGCCATATTAGGTACATCATAAATGTACCCATTAGGACCAACCTTTAGTTTCTTTTCCCTGAGGAAATATTAAATATCCTCGTAACATTGAGTTATGCATGGTTCAATTCTTGCTGTTACCATCCCCCCTGGGATTTGCAAATTTTCTGTTACTTGTAACTGCCACTTTCCCTGCCCCCAGGACAAAATTGACAAAAAAGTTTTTATATACATGTACATTTCACAAATTTAAAAGCTACTCTCTCTGTCATTATATGGCAGCAGTGGTTCTGCTATGATCTTGAAGATGTGGAAATCTATATGTCAAAGATGTAACTCAACCCAGGATTTCATCAAACTAATCCACTGCTACAATTAACATTAACCCTGCACTATTTTATCTTCTCATGGGACCGCAGTAATTGGCGTACGCTGTTGTGGCCACCCATCCATGTTTATAAGGCAAACCTAATAAATAAATAAAATAATAATATATAATGTGCATTGCTGTATAACATACACAATTACCATGGGAGCCAGGTATAAATACATATACTAAGGATTTATGCTGAAGGAAAATTTCGAGTGTTGGAATATATGCATTTTAAGACCAAACCGGGACCAGTTGTGAAAAATGCAACTTCAAGGCCTTCTGGCTGGAACTGAACCCACGACCCTGTGATGCGAGTGCAGTGCTCTGACCACTGTCCTGTATATATAGTGGTGGTAATGTCGGGATAAGATTCTGGCATAAGTAATATTTGGCATTTCACTCGATTAAACTACAGTACATGTTCTAAGGATTTATGGTGTTGGAACATATACATTTAAGACCAAACCGGGACCAGTTGCAGAAAAATGCAACTTCAAGGCCCTCCGGCTGGAATTGAACTCGCGACCTTGCGATGCTAGTGAAAAAAATACATATAGCAGTTTTATAATTATAGTGCTTGGTTCTTTCTTACATTTGGTGGCTCCATATTTTTAGAATACAGAAATCAACAATATTCGTATTCAGTCGCTATTGTCCTTTGTGGTTCTAAAAAAGTGCAATCGTACAGCACAGATGAGAAATAAAAAGGCCAAAGAGAAAACACTAGAGGTATGTCTAATATAACATATAATGTATTTAAATAGTCTACAAATTAAAAAAAATGTACTCACTAAATACCCATGCTTAGAGAGCATAGGTGGCATGTGCTATTAGGGAACTGCCACGACACCCCTAAGTCAAGTCTGGTCGGATGGGGTTAGTACTTGGATGGGTTATCAACTTATCATCTGGGAATAACCTTGTGTTGATTCGTGAGCTTGAACTCATGTGAGTAGAGTTTTTGGTTGATCTCTCCCATGCTTCTAGGGTTTTCGTCTGGGGAAATGCATG
The DNA here is from genome assembly GCA_035772405.1 of Chrysogorgia sp. JL179-B06. NCBI lineage: Eukaryota > Metazoa > Cnidaria > Anthozoa > Scleralcyonacea > Chrysogorgiidae > Chrysogorgia > Chrysogorgia sp. JL179-B06. The sequence goes on from JAYKKM010000335.1 coordinate 1,404,046, forward strand.
GCTGGTGGCTGTGTGCACGATGTTGATACCCAAAGCCGTAACAGGCACGCTCTACCGTGCCTAACCGTGCGTAAGGCACGCTCTACCGTGCCTAGACCGTGCGTAACACTAATTAGGCACGCTGCTAATTAAGTGGGCCGTGCCTAACACCAGCATATAGAAATGATGCGACGCACGGCGGCTAATGAATATTATCCGGTGAACATTTGCCGACCGTGCCTGCTTGGCACAAAAATGCAAGAAGACCGTGCCTGTTTGGCACGGTCACGTGCAGTCTCCGTTGATAACAGCAATTTATGCAATTATAAACATGAGTAAAATGAGTTGATGGTGTTTTAGTGTGGATTGAAACGCTTGTACGGAATTTTGTTTTATCAAATTGCGTGTCGTTTGCGTAGAGTGCGACTAATTGCGTTATAATACGTATTTTTACCAGTACGACGGAATGTGAACCGAATATTTTTCAATATACGAAACTATTTTGTTTTGTTAATGACTTAATGCTTTGAAAGCATTAAGTCATTAACAAAACAAAATAATACAGTTTCGATTTCCTTATAAATCTAGTCCAAAGATGTAGTGTGAACGCTGCCTTACTCTTACTTGCGTTCACACAATAACCAGAATGATTTGAGTCCATAACGCCAACAGTATTAACGATATGAAACCGAAACAGAATGACTGCTTCATCGCGGTATCGTTGAAACATTACCCGAACGTTTTTACCAACAGGAAATAAACAATTCTTGTTTGCTCAACGCTGTGACGGCGTGAAGTCATACCGGTACCGTGTGAACAGTTTCGTAACGAATAGTATGATACTGAATAATATAAAACACTTGGCACGGCGTGCCTAAACACTTGGCACGGCGTGCCTAAGCATTAAGCACGCCGTGCCTAAGCATTAAGCACGCCGTGCCTAAGCATTAAGCGCAGTGGCTAGTACTAGCCGCTGTAGGCACGCCGGGCACGGCGTGTCTAAACTCTATACGCACGGCGAACGCGTGAATAAACGGGGGAAACTGTGAATTGTGTCAAAATAAATAATGCTATTATACTTTACTCATTATATAAGGTACATTATAGGCTTGGAATACACAAAGTAGGCACGCCGTCTGGATTATTTGTTTGAAAAGAATTAAAAAAAACAACATGGAAATCAACGCGCATTCTAAAATCTAGCGAGACGTGAATAGCTCTAAATGTACAATAAATGTCAAGTTAGCGTGCGAAAATACAGCATTTCGATCATATAGTTAGAAACATGTAATTGAATCAGTCTACTAATTACACAAACGCCTCGCCATATAGATAATGTATTGACGTACCTGACGACTGACATAAACCCTTACCGTGCCTAAACCGTGCCTATTTGATGGGTTTTTATACCGGACCGTGCCTACAGGTCTTGCGCGTTCTTAAGAGGAAATCAAAACATGTTGACCGTGCCTAGTGGTATTTTACGCACGGTCATTGGAATGTGGATAGCGTGCGTCAGCGTGCCTAACAGTGCGTAAACAAGATTGTCCAAAGCAGTTTGGACAAACGTGTTTTATGATGATTTAACGCATTGTACACTCATAGGATCGAAAATTAATTGGTTAAAAAAGTAGAACCTGTTAGCTTTGTATATTGTCATGGGTAAGAAGGCTAATTTGTACTATCTTATCTACGCATCATGGAATAATTGTTGATTTGTGCTCCTCCACCTCGTGTGTTGGACAAATGGTTTATGGTTGAATACATATATTTACACTCGCTAGATATGCAATGTCAATGAAAAAATCATTAGTTATCGATAGTATGTCATTTTGTCATTGCTGTGAACAAAAATTCTGCCATGAAAATACATTTCCTTAAATTTTACAAGCATGATTTCGGTAAGCGTCGGTGATTTGTTACGCCAACAATCACAAATTAACGAGATTGTCGCTGTTTTTTTTTAATTTCTGCTTCATTACTGAAGTATTTGCAAGCGTCAAGTTTGAATTAGGGACAAAACCATTCTGTCAGATAAATTTTGAGCAGCATATAGTGTACTTAGTTGAATATTTTAGCCTACAAACATGGAATTTGTCGGTCCTCCATATTGTAAACCAACACCTTGCACACAGCCTGGTGCATTTCCAAACTGGAAATTTTTTATTTCCTTGTCAGGATCTAATTACTCAGTTGAAAGAGCATTCAGCATGCTCAGCAATATCTTAAGTGATAAGCGTATTAGTTTAACAATTGACACCTTAGAGAACTTGCTCCTCGTAAAAGGCATCTTGGCGAAAGTGCCGCATTTAGAAGTTGAAAACTTGTCTTCGGACACTTCCAAAAGCAGCAGCATCGAATCATCTTCCGAAAGCGACAGCCTGTGACAGACTGACAGTCTACAGAACATGTAAATATTGTTGATAATACCAGTAATTTATTTGATCTACATGTATTTATCTTGTGAAAAAAGTTTAAATTAAAACATCTCGAGATCGTTTGCTAAAGAGGCACTTGATGTATTGTTATTGTATATACAGTGTATTGTATATAAACTGTAAATATCATATGTTGCTCGTTATGGACAAAATGGGACAAGGAACATCTGAGGAAAAAGGGCGGGAAAAAGCAGAGACGAGAGAAAGCAGTTTAAGTAGTGAGATCGTTCACATTAATAAATATTTACAAAAAACTAAAATATATTTCACTAATCAGTTATTCGAAAACGCATAACACACCATCACACTCCAGAATATAATTATTTTAGGCGTGCGATTCGCCGCATGCATGCCTACATTTTGCTCATTGAGAGCACTGATCCACCTAATCATCAAGTCTGTTACTTCACATTTTCCAATATCAACTTGCATCATTGGCATAGTCTCACTGCTATATTATAACATTATGTAACTTCTCTGTTTACTTATATTGTTTGTTGTTTTTCTTGGTATTAGGCCAAGCAAGAAGTGGATGGTTTGCATTTACAATTACAGAATCTTCTCTATGAGATCATGCACTTAAAAAAAGAGATACACAAGTGCCTACAGTTCAAGTAAGATATACATTTGTTAATTAAAGTGCCCCTAACCTCAAATTTTTTTATTGTCTTATTTGGAAGAACTTTTAAAATGATAAAGTAACTTCTTTTGAAGATTTTCACTTCTTCGCTTTCTTTTTGAGATATATCAGTTTGTTTGATATGCAAATATCTGGAATTTTGTCACACATGCATAATGAGTTATCAGAGAATGTTATATATCTTTGCGTTCATGAAATAAAAACACTAAAGTGTGAATAACACGTGTGTGCGTTTCTCCCACAACACCAAACTTCTTGATTTTAAAGGATTTCGTTCGAGAATGAAAGAGATATACACATTTCTCAAATAAGTCATTATGCATGTGTGACGAAATTCCAGACATTTGCATATCAAACAAACTGATATATCTCAAAAAGAAAGCAAAGAAACGAAAATCTTCAAAAGAAATTACTTTATCATTTTAAAAGTTCTTCCAAACAAGACAATAAAACATTTTGAGGTTATGGGCACTTTAACTAAATTCGACAGTTTCTTTGTGGAATCACTACAACTTAGTGTTTTTCTTAAAGTGCCCCTGTGATCAAATGTTTGGTATCCCGAATTTTTACATATTTGTAAAGAGCATGGTGTTCTTACTTAACTTGCCAAATTTGAAGCAATTTCGAGCATGGGAAGTCACCTTTTCAGACTGTTTTTATACGAGATTATACGGCCGCCATTACTCGAACATGTTCCGGAAGCTTAGGTTGTGATTAGAGGAAGTGACGTCAAAGACTCAACACGTGGCTAGTTGTATATGAATATAAAGCTACTTGGGAAAAACTTTCTATTGTAACTTGTCGTATAATTTCCATAAAGCTTATCACGTGTTGAGTCTTTGACGTCATAATCACATACTCTGCTGTGAAATTGCGGGCTCGTGTGGAACAAGTTTTGAGCAATGGCGGACAAAATTTGGGCGACTTTAGAGGTTAAATTTCTTGTGATAGAATGTTTGTTGTTCATTTTTTTTGCAAATGCGAACATTTATTAACCTAAAATGATGTTCTGTAACAAAAAATGCCAGGAAACATAATGTGATATTTTGTCGCAGGGGCACTTTAAAAAAGAAAATGAAATTCACAACTATAAAACCCGGAATAGTATTTATTATACAATACTCATACAATCTCGATTGTGATTGGCTAAAAAACGTACAGACAATTCTTGATCAAAAATTCAAAAAATTCAAATAAAAAATTGTCTGTACTGTAGGTGACGTAATTGTCTTTGCGTGGCTTACTACCTAAACTCCTAAAGGCTTCTACATTTTCATTATAATATAATAAAACAATAATTGGATTTGGCTTACACATGATATCAACAATTACCCAGACCTCTGTCTATGACTCAATGTTATCCACCTCAGCCCTTGGCAGATAACATTGACCTCGGTCTGGATAATTCTTGATATCATGCTCAGCCTCATCCAATAATTGTTTATTATCAGACCATTGATATACGTTGATGTGATTGGCCCATAACCGATCAGCCTGAAAGTTTCCGATTGTCCGTTTTTTGTTACAGAGAAGCTAGAAAGCCGAATTTCCGATTTGACATTAGCATTTTGGACAAACAACCCTTTATCATCAACGCAAAGTTCAAATCATAAAACATTTTGCTATTCACTATTTATGCCCAGGTGGGGCCTGGGAGGAAAGAGGGGTGGGTCATCATATATTATAAATTATAGAAATTATAGGTTTAGGAACGGGGTCCATCTATTTTATTTTATTGTTGATTAATATCAATATACCCTAGGCCAAGTAAAAAAAATTATGTGGTTCCAGTTACATCTTGAAAAAAATTAGGGTAGGTAGGATTTGATTTTTTTTTGAGAAAAGTTTTTGGTCAATTTCCACACAGGCCGTCATCTTGTTCCATTGTATCGTTTTCCAAAATGACGCCCTGGGAACTAATTTAGCAAAATGGCGATTGTTACAAAGCACGTGACGGTGGCAGGTCACGTAGTGGTCTTATTTTACGATTTTACCAGGATAAAACTTATTTTATCATTAAAGTCTATGTAAAAACTATAAAACCTACCTTTTTATGGCTAATAGTCCTTTGGTGGAAAAATATGTCACAAAATGTACAGGGTCGGCGAGCTGAGCTAGAGACAGTCAGTCGGGTAACCGGAACCACACAATTTTTTTTATTTGGCCCAATTCTAAAATTGACATTTGATGTTTGAATATTACCATGGCACACATAGTCAAAAATGCATATGATGAAGTGAGCTACCAGCAATATTGTTCTCCATATACAAAAACTACTAAAAAAACTCACATTTTCATTTTGTTGCTTCAGGTTGCAGGTTGCAGGTTGGACACAAGTCACCCAAACTATAGATTTGTGCGTGAAATCTCTGAATGACAAAACAACCCCAAAACAACAAAGATCCTAACCCCAACCCCCGCCTTACGAGTGTTCTAATCCTGCGTTCTGCAATCTGCATTCTGTAAATCACCCCCGCCTTTCCGGTCACGTCCTGGGTCACGTCCTGGTCTTTCACAACTCTTCATCAGCTCACATGACTATATCTTAAATACATCTCTAAAGATAACTGTAAAACACTTCAGGAAAACGCCTAAATCTATTTTCGGTTTAGCTTGAGTGACCTGTTTCCAACCTGCAACCTGTAAATTTTACCAGCCCCTTTCCATACTGTTCAGTTCTTACATTAAGTTTACCTTATGGCCTTGATCACTAGAACAAACGCTGCTAATAGCGTGGTTTGTTCTAGTGATCAAGGCCATAAGGTAAACTCAATGATTACAGTTATTTAAGATGTTATTATTTTTTGTATTTGTGCAAAAGGTAGAAGGGGGGTTGTATTTTTAAATCTTATGTGCAAGGGGCCAGGGGGTCATGGAATTTTCTTTTTGCATTGAAGGGGTTCGGAAATTTTTGTTCAAGTTATTGATGAATCTTGCCAGGCCACCCCCGGGCATAAATAATGAATGGGGTCCGTAAGGGTTATGGCACGTTGAGGTTTATAAAGCTTTTGAACAACCTGGTTTAAGTGTTTTTTTTTGGAATTATACGAAACCTGTTTAAAACTTGTTTTTCCCGCGCTTTTTTCTTCCGTGATGATTGGCACTTTAAGCCAAACAAACCAACTTTCAAAAACTTGATCTGCGAAAAAGTTAGGTAGGGGGGACAGCGCCTTAAGAAAACAAACGCACAGTTTCACAATAACGCTTTTAATAAACAAACATAAATATCTCTACTATAAAATTATATATTAAAATTAATGCCCAAATTAGTTTGTTCTAAATCTCCTACAATATCTCATCATAAATCAAGAAAACAGTTTTAAAAGTCATGTAATAATTAAATGTCAACAGGTGTAACTCTGTTCCTCCTCAAGCGACCAAAGAACTTAGTAATTCTTCTTCTCGATCGTTCCAGTTTCGACAAAGACACACGAACCTCAGCCTCAGACCTCTCGACGGTGGCAGGGTGACTCTCGTTTTGAATAATTACTTCACGTTGTCCAACTGAAAGAGCACACAACATGTCCTCGTTGCACGCATGCGCACTACGAGTTAATATTTGAGGCGAAGCGAACACGGCGTCTGCTAGAACAAGGTCTTTATCACTGATATCTTCCAGCACTAGTTCATCATCAACTTTACGAGAACATGTTTCAGATTTTGAATGTTGTACTTCCGAGTGAAGGGGTTCGCATTTGTCGAACTCTGCGATAATGTTTTTGGCATTGTTGGAAGAAATAACAGCTTTCTCGACTTTGAGGCAGACGATAGCGGATTGTTTTTTCTTGGTTGGACCACCTTGCGAAGCATTTGTTACACAATGGACAGGATGGGAATCCTTGTTTACGGCTTCTTCGTTGTCGTCTTTGACATCGTCTTTCTTATTTTGATAAATAACGATGTTTTTGGCAACGTCGTGAGAAATAACGTCTTCCTGTTTAGGGCAGACAGTGGGAACTTTGCTGGATATATTTTTCGCATATGAATCACTTTGTGAACCATCTTTAACACAAGCTAATGAACTAGAGTCCTTCTTGGCTTGTTTGTTGCAGTCTGTGTTCATTTTACTCGAGTAGTTAAAAATGTTTTCAGCAATGTCGGCAGAAGAACTATCATGTTGAACTTTAAGACAGACCTTAGGTTCCCTGGAATCACTTTGAGAATCATCTCTGACACGAGCTAACGAACGGGAGTCCATGGTCTTGGCTTCTTTGTTGCAGTCTGTGTTCATTTTACTCGGGTAGTTAATAATGTTTTCAGCAATGTCGGCAGAAGAACTATCATGTTGCACTTTAAGACAGACCTTAGGCTCCCTCGAATGACTTTGAGAATCATCTTTAACACGAGCTAACGAACTGGAGAACTTCATGGGCTGTGCTTCTTCGCTTCGCTTCTTGTCATTCTTGTTCCGATGGACAGGAATGTAAATGAAGAATCCTCCCTCCGGTATCTCGTAACTTTGGTTGGGATTTTCGCGAATCGTGTCCTGCCCGCTCATCCGCAGGCCAACTTCCAAGAATTTACAACGCATGTTCCAATGAGTGCGGTTGTTGAAGATATGTCGATCCACCGACGAGACACAACTTTGAAGTTTTATGTCGTTTTTCCATTCGTTCATCTCATCGGCTGAATCGTTGACGATGGAGAAGGTCGATTTTATAGCGGTGTTGACGATAGGTGTAACAGGACGACCTGTAGCGGTCTGGTTTTCGTAAACGTATTTCGCGATGCCTTCGTTTTTACGAAACGACCATAACCCAACGTCTTTTTGGTTTTTCTCTTCTTTCCGCATCCCGTCTTTACTTTTGTGGAAAACTTCTTCGAACCTTGAGTTTTCATTCTCGGAAAACGATATCTCATGTTCTCGAACCATCTTGTTGACGCAAATCAAACTAAAGAACCAACTTGAACTTAAACTCACGAAAGCCGTACGCACGCACTCACAGCGAACACAGAAATAATCAGGTCCTTTGTGACGTCAGTAATTAAGTCCTTTGTGACGTCGTCTAATAATTAACCACGTGATCCATAAGCGCGTGCGCATTTTTGCGCTTGCGCGTGCGCATCGCGTGCGCAAGCACATGTGTGCCATTTATCTTATTATTTAAGAAAGAGACAGAAATTAATCTTGATGGAATATTTTTCTGTATGTTGGCGTTTGTGAGGGTTTATAAAATCGTCTTTGTATTAAATTAATCTTTTGGTAGGTGTGGGCATAATAATAATTACAGTTCTTGACATTGCCACGCTTTTCGCAAAGCCTCAATGCGTTTACAAGGTGAAATTACAATAAGTTAAAATACAAGAAACTAAAAATTATTCCCGTACTACATGAATCTAAAAAAATAAGTCTTTAAACAGGATTTAAATTTGATAACTGACTTTGAATTTCTAATATTATATATTCTAATATTATATTATAAACGTTCCCTGGAGTAGCATTGGTCTCACGAAGGAGCAGAAGAGGTTTCGATTTTGAGGATAGCCAGAGTAGCCACGAAATTGCAGCTAGGATTAGAAACCGTCCAATTGCCGTCGCACATTTGTTGAACATGTTGTTGAACTTCGAAACCATGTGTTTTGGAGATTTATTCTATTCCATTAATTTCTGCACGCGCACAAGTCAAGTTCGATGACCGTTGAAACACGTGCGCTATCGTCAGCGCGTTTTGTTTGCTCGCGTGTTGATGACCAACCGTCTAGTGTGCGCGAGGTCGGAATTCAACGGCGAAAATCTCAGCTGACGGCCAGTATTTCACAAAAAATTCTTACAATAGCGAAAATGATTCCCAATGCTGCCCAAATTCCAATTTTAGGGTGACTTTACCAACAACCTGGTGCAATGTTATATCCAAAATCCAGAGGAGAGAGGTCAAAATCCTGATGGAACAATTGATTCAGCAGTGAAATACAATGACATTTTGGAAATTGAGCTTATTTTGTTTAAACAGATGTGTTTAAAGTCGAGAGCCAAACTTTCTTTGTATTTCACTGTTAAATTAGTGTGCAATGACTTCGCGTGTCCCTGCTTTGACGTCATTTCCTGTATATTGAAGATGAAATTTTCGAACGACAAGATATATTACATTTCTTCTTGGTAGAACTCAAAGATTACGAATATCTCATGATGAAAATTCAAAAGAAATCAATATTTAATGAGTATTTAGAAATAAGAGGAAGATTACGGCCAAATTTCGCTAACTTTAACTTCGATTTTCTCACAAAATATGGATCCGTTTGAGAAGTATTAGTTCTAACCACTGATCTCTATATACCTATTGAGATCAGTGAGTGGTTCTAACACTCGTAATTGTTGATCCTCGTCTAAATACGAACAAACCGGTTAAAAAAACTCGGTTTCGCCTCGTATTTTCAACCGGCTTGTCCGTATTTAGAAATCAGAGGAAGAACGCTTGCTCGTGTTAGAACTATTACGTAAAATCACCAAACCCCCGATAGCCACTTTAATACTATGATAACTCGTTTCTTCTGTTTTACTAGATCCAAAGATGAAGATATTGATCTGATCTCTGAAGACATTTTCTTGCATGAAAAGGGTGGTGATACTGTGAGTTTTTATGCGTGGTTTAAATAAAATGTGGTTTCCATTTGTTCATCACCTGCTGTAGTGTTATAGTTGTCCGATTAGTCCGCTAATAAGGGTTCTTGTTATATGGCAAGGGGGCACTTCCGGTGGAATTACGCAATATGATTGGTTAATTTGCCGTCTGCCGGTTTTGGCGCGAAAACCTTTTTTGTTGATTTGAGCACAAGGTATCTTCATTGAAAATCCCGAACAATAATGAAGCTTGCTGGAACATTAGTGTTGTTTTTCTTTAATGCTGTTTACGCAAAAGCACGACGAATGTTTCATTAGGAAAGAATGCCAACAACAGGTGCAAACATGAAGCAATTAAGAGGTAAGGTAAAGCAATGAAAACAACGCTAAAAACAAACAAGAAAATGAACTAAAAGCCATATAATAAACTACTTTATATTGGCCTCGTTTGCTCGGACTGTACGGGAGAGTATTTGCCTTCGTTTTTTTCGCTTAGACCTTGCTTCTTCGTCGCTCGGTTTATACGAAAACCTCCGTACTGCCCGTATCGTGTCTTCAAAGATGTGATAAAATCGTACTTGCTTTGGGGCCGCAGTAATTGGCACTAGTCTAGCTGTTGCGGTCATAGGCGTTACCCAGCCTATTGTCTTAATGCCTGTATTTATATGTTTGTAATGTGTATGGCAAAGTTAATAAAATAAAAATAAAATAAAGATACGCTTGCTGCTCTGTTAGACCACGTTTACACTAGAGCAAATGTTTCCGTATTCGTAAATGTTTCCGGATTCATCATAAACCGAGTATTCGGATTAGTAGGCTGTTTACACTCGGAAGTATTCGGATTCATATCGTTTACACACCCGATGAATCCGGAATATATATAGTTCAATGATCCGAAAACATTTTTGCTTTGTTGACTAAAATCTGAGTCTAAAATTTCTGAGTCTAAAATCTTCATAAAGGTAGCGCGAGACATTCTTTCCCCCGCTGTCGACGGCAACGTTGTTGATCAAGTTGTCCCACTAGGTCTTCGTTGTTCCCATTGTTTCCGTCGCCCAGAAATATTAGTCGACGTTAACATGACTGAATTCAATAACTTACCCGAATCCGCAAGTTCGTGTGATCGCGGGCGGAAAATATTCGGATTCGTTGGAACACCCGTTTACACTACAAAAGATTCCGGATTCATAAGTATCCAGATACAAAGTTTCCACTTTAGATTCCGGATTCAAAATCTCCGGAGACGCGACCAAACCGGGACGTTTTATTTCGGATTCATCCTCTTGTGTGTAAACGGCAAAATGAATCAGGTAACAAAACGTTCCGGATTTGTGACGAACCGGAAACTTTTGGCTAACAGATGATAAAAGTAGTTGTCTACAACAATTATACAGAATATTTGGTATTGAGCACTCTTGTCTATCAACTAACAATTTTTATACATCTTGATATATATTTCTCAAACTCATTAATAATTCATGAGCAAATTAGCCAATGAAATCACTTTATTTTATCACATGACTGAGGCTGGATACTCGAGTAAAACACGTAAAAATCATATACCACCACAGTTATTAGATCAAACCTGGTTTTGATCTAATTGCTGAGATCTTAATTAATAATTCATCCTTCGTCTTATCTCATCCTCAACTGAACAGAGTCTGTTAATTTTCTGAATAAATTTTACACACCCTCGTGAGTTCAGTGCCATGAGGGTTTGTTCTCAAATGCGTTTTAAGTAAACATCCAATTAAATCCGTGTTCGATTGAGAAGCCATATAAACAACTCGTTTGTCGTGTTTCATCAGGGGATCCAAACACTCGAAAACAATTCATGTTTTCTCATGTTTGGATCCCCTGATGAAACACTCAAACTCGTTGTTCATATATTACATAATATAGTGTACATATGGCACTTGTATCTTAAAATATCTTAGCGATAATAATTCTGGCTAACACAGTGTTTCTGATTGCTTGTTAAGGCTGAAATAGCTTGTGATCCTCATCAACTAATGCTAGACAGACTAGACTGGGAATTAAAGGAAAGAGTGAGGTACAGTACTGTAAATAACCATACCAGTTTAAAGGTCGTAACTTACCATAGTATACCTTTTTCTGCGAATAGTACTTACTATACTGTTGGTATTAATGTGCCTATAGAAATGAAAAATTTTATTGCAATTCTTAAAATGTCTATCACGTTTGGGGTTCATATCCGTGATTGTTTTAGTTTAACAGCTAAGAAGCAAGACTATGTTGAAACAAAGAAAAAAGTAGCTGAGGAGATTCAAACAAAGAATGGATTCCTCAACAATTTAGAGCCACAACTCAATGCTGTTCTGAAGGTAAAGTTGTTTATTTTTTAGTTGTTTATTTTTTTCCGGTCCTTCTCCTACTAAATACTATTTTATGATTGTCTAACGAGCGGTCCAGCTCGACATAATTTCAGTTTTAAATACGTTTTATAAGCCGTAAAATATTCTAAAAACATTTGAAAATGAACTCAAACGAGATTGAACATATTGAAAGACATATAAGTGAGTTTTTTTTTACTGTGTTATTGAATGTTGTGGCAAGTATTATCTTCAGACAGGAGTAGAGGTGGATAAAATTGATGTGATTTGAAATGATTTGGATTTAGGCCACTTTGCCCATTCAAGATTACATGGGAGTTCCGTTGGACGCTCAAAGACAACAGTACAAGACTGCAAAGTATTTACCAAGGTACGTGTGTACATTATATAGATTTATTATATGGCTACTTGCGGTGGAATTACGGATTTTCTGACGGCTTTGAGCACAAATAGAAGAAAACTAGGTAACTTTATTGAAAAATCCCGAACAATGAAGCATGCTGGAACATTAGTGTTGCTTTTTTTAATGCTCAGATATAGTTTGACGCTACTCTGGCTTTAAAAATTTTTTTGAACGTAAACTTTAAAAGTTACTGTCCATGACCCAACGTTAAAAATGGTCGAAAATCGTCAAAAAGTTAAGGTTAACCCCTTGGCCTTATTTGGTCATTTTTGCCAAATAATTGGATGTCCAAAAATGACTAAATTTACGCTAGTTTCTGCTCATATTAATATCTAAGGCATTATTTAGGCTATATTTTCATATTTTAAGCTGATTTTGACAAGTTAAAAATGGTCGAAAATCGTCAAAAAGTTAAGGTTAACCCCTTTACTTTTTGGCCAAATTTGGCCATTTTTGCCAAATTTTTGGATGTCCAAAAATGACTATATTTACGCTAGTTTCTGCTCATATTAATATCTAAGGCATTATTTAGGCTATATTTTCATATTTTAAGCTTATTTTGACAAGTTTGTTTAAGTTTTTTGATAAGTTTGTTAGTTTGTTTCTTATTTTCACTTTTTGGCCAAATTTGCCAAATTTTTGGATGTCCAAAAATGACTAAATTTACGCTAGTTTCTGCTCATATTAATATCTAAGGCATTATTTAGGCTATATTTTCATATTTTAAGCTGATTTTGACAAGTTAAAAATGGTCGAAAATCGTCAAAAAGTTAAGGTTAACCCCTTTACTTTTTGGCCAAATTTGGCCATTTTTACCAAATTTTTGATGTCCAAAATTACTAAATTTACGCTAGTTTCTGCTCATATTAATATCTAAGGCATTATTTAGGCTATATTTTCATATTTTAAGCTTATTTTGACAAGTTAAAAATGGTCGAAAATCGTCAAAAAGTTAAGGTTAACCCCTTTACTTTTTGGCCAAATTTGGCCATTTTTACCAAATTTTTGATGTCCAAAAATGACTAAATTTACGCAGTTTCTGCTCATATTAATATCTAAGGCATTATTTAGGCTATATTTTCATATTTTAAGCTGATTTTGACAAGTTAAAAATGGTCGAAAATCTCCAATCTAGTGTCTTCATAAGCGGTGATCATTGTAAGGTTACGATCCCTATTTATACCCTCACAGAACCGATGATGACGTTATCTATTAACAAGATGCAAATAAGCTTCTGGTAATAAACCACCGTCATCGCGATTCAATGGGGCGTGGGCGCTACTGATATGGCAAACCTCCAGACAACATCTCTTATGGTACCGCAGATTAGTGGTAATAATTTTGGAATTTTCCCACACAATCTCAATGTTGGTTACGCACGTGTGCTCCGATAAAGCAGAATTTTCCTTTTTTGAAAAGAAAACAGCCTTTTGGTGTTCTTTTAAACGTGTACGAAACTGACGTTTTGTATGACCGATGTACTCCTGATCAGGAGTACGGAATGGAATAAATAGCGTCTTTCCTCTGTTCCTTCCAATACCCCTGATGAAGACACTAGATTGGAGTGTCAAAACGTTGGGTCATGGACAGTAACTTTTAAAGTTACGTTCAAAAAACTTTTTAAAGCCAGAGTGTGGACAAAAAGCCATATAATAAACTACTTTTATTAACCTTGTTTGCTTGGACTGGAAAATATTTGCCTTCGGTTTTATCGTAGAGACCTCGCTCCTTCGTCACTTGGTCTGTACGAAAACCTTAAGCAAATACTTTCCCATATACAGACCTCACATTGGAGTGAAGACCTTTCGTCTGTGAGCGAAACGTAAAGACGAAGCGCCGCTTCTCTGAAAATGTTCCACCTTCTATTTTCCATAATATACTGTTCGTGATTCTACATGGAAATTGTTATCTTGATGATGTTTTGTTTTCTTTGTAGACCTCTATATGTCTTATTTGTGCAGTCAACTGCATACCACGAGGCCTGTGGTAAGAATGTATAGTATATTATATAATTATATATAATATAGTTTAACAACACTCTCTATTCCTCCATGATATATACCAGTTATTGTTAGATATAAACCATTAATAAAGGCAAGACTACTGATCTACGATTAGCTTTGGAGTATTGCAGGCTGAAGGGGATGGAATCAGGTTAATCTACCCCAATAGCTCGAAAGGTTAACAATACTTGACCTTGGACCTGCCCGAAAGGTTGCCAAGGCTTATCCTTGAGCCAGACTTCGCCATGCAGTAACCATTCTCCCATCCCCAACACTGAAAGTCACCTGTACAGGGAGAGTTACCTTCATTACCAGCAATATAGCTAGATAAAACTGCATCCTCTGACCAATGTGATCCACCGATGTACATCAGTGACCTGATAAGCTCAATTGAAGAACTGTAGATCTTCATAACCTGTCATAACCAAGAGACATAATCGGAGACGAGTCCACCATATAGGGCCCCTGTAGATAGGTTCGGGTGGGTGGGGCGTTGCCATACTGTTGCGTGTGAATATCGACATCTGTGTGATTACCTGTGAACAATGGAAGGCCTCGCGCTATCTATTCACTTAAATAGTCCAGTGATCACGTGCTCAGCTGCAGGAGCGGAGGCTAGCCCCATACCACTATGACTCAACATTGCCCGCACCCATACACAGATGGAATGTTCGCTGTTAAAGTGCCCCTAACCTCAAACTTTTTTATTGTCTTATTTGGAAGAACTTTTAAAATGATAAAGTAACTTCTTTTGAAGATTTTCACTTCTTCGCTTTCTTTTTGAGGTATATCAGTTTGTTTGATATGAAAATATCTGGAATTTCGTCACACATGCATAATGAGTTATCAGAGAATGTTATATATCTTTGCGTTCATCAAATAAAAACACTAAAGTGTGAATAACACGTGTGTGCGTTTCTCCCACAACACCAAACGTCTTGATTTTAAAGGATTTCGTTCGAGAATGAAAGAGATATACACATTTCTCCAACAAGTCATTATGCATGTGTGACGAAATTCCAGACATTTGCATATCAAACAAACTGATATATCTCAAAAAGAAAGCGAAGAACGAAAATCTTCAAATGAAGTTACTTTATCATTTTAAAAGTTCTTCCAAACAAGACAATAAAACATTTTGAGGTTACGGGCACTTTAACTGTATAAATATATATATAATATATATATATATATATATATATATATATATATATATATATATATATATATATATATATATATATATATATATATATATATATATATATATATATATATATATATATATATATATATATAATAATAATAATAATAATAATAATAATAATATAATAATGATTTAATGATCAGTGCATCCACAAAGTGGCTCTTCGCCTGTACATATTTATGAAAGATACATAAACTAAAACTATAAAACTGTATAACTATAACTATTACATATGAAATTAATATATAAACCTAAAATATCATAGAAATTGTTTAATGGTGTACAAAAGACTCTATAGTCCTTAATATTTCTTACGTCATATATATATATATATATATATATATATATATAAAATATAATTTATAATTGTCATGTTGTATAAGGCTAAGCAAACACGTGGTAATTACGTCACAAATCGCATTCGTACTATAAGATTGATTCAGTTAATGCTAAGGAGAATTTGAATATGAAAATTAGTCTTTTTCGCAAATTTTTTTATGCAACAGCTTTTGAGTTCTCCCAAACTTTGCCTAATAATGTATAATGTTCCAGCACATTTTATTGCTCGGTATTTTCAATGAAGATGCCTAGCTCTCTTTTCTTTTCATTAAAGTGGCACTACGATGAAAATTCACTCCCGTTTTTTAGATTTTCTTTAGCATAGAATAGTATTTCAGGGTCGAAAGTGATCATCGATGCCCAAAAAAAATAAAAAATTGTATTTCGAAGTAAGTATTTTGAGCTCTGAAATCACAACTATTTAGGCCACCATTACTAAAAACGTGATCCAAGTGAGCCCGCAATTTCAAAAGGTAATATTGTTTGGGACGTCAGACTCTCGGGGTTATTTGTTTTCTTATTTTCTTCGAGAAGTAGATGGAATGTCTAGCCTTTCAGACGAAGAATTTGAAAAAGGACCTTGATCACTATGGATTTACTTGAAAAATTAGCCATGCGGAGTCTGACGTCACTTCGTTACGCTGGTCAGGAACATTATCGATTAATGGCGGACATAACAACTCGAGATTCGGAGTCAGAAAAATAATACTTGACATCGTCGAATCGCGAAACGGTTTCTACCAAGTAATATTTAGCAGCTTTTCTTTATAAATACGTAAAAATATCGATAGGTAATAATTTGATCGTAGTACCATTTTAAAATCAAAACTTACCGAAAAAGCGTATTGCCCTCACAGGCTATTGGCTGGTAGGTCCACGGACGATGTTATCCAGTTTATGTGACTGATATACAGCAGAGGAAGTGAAGTGTGATGTACGCCAGGCCTTTCTATACTATTCTTTTAGTTAAACCCCACTTTCACTGACCCCCTAGAAGCCAATATACCGATAATTCCATCTTTCCTGTGAGTCGGAGTTTGGTCGTTCATGTCTGGGTTTATTATTTTTGAACGACCATACCCAATGACCACGCCCACTTGTCGGCAAAATTAATTCTCACCCCCCCTGCTCAATCCCCTTCGCGACGGCCCTGATAACGAGCTCAGACATATAATAAAAGAATGCAGTAAAGGTTTTAAACTGTCATCTTCTCACGTATGTTTTACTTAGATCCTAACCTAAATGTCAGCATCAATGGAGACGTTGAAGCAGCCAAGGCTGTGCTTGAAACTAAACCAGGTATAGCGGTATACGTTTAGGAACATTTCGGCAGCGGCTTCGCAATTTTCCCTTTCGTAAACGGTTGTTACCATCCTGAAGGGTCGTTACCATCCATTCATGACGAACATGTCACCGCACCAAACAAAGTATGCGGGAACCTTGGGACCACGAGGAATTTCACTCCGCTTACCCAACATTCTATGAGAGCTGGGATGGTAACGACCCTTCGGGATGGTAACGACCGTTTACGAAAGGGAAAATTGCAGCGGCTTCCGCATCTCAATCGGTTACACAGCTATATACAGAGATTTTAGAAACGAAATACTGACATGTCGAGCGGAGCCCTTCTATTCTTACTCTGATGAAGGGCTCTGTTCGAAACGTCAGTATATCGTTCCTAAAAATCTTGGCAGTTCACCACCTTTTCACTTTGCTATATATCCAAACACTGTCTACGAAGCACTCTACTTTTTTAAATCGATGAACCTACAACGGTTGGAATACGAAAAAATACGAAAAGTGTCACTACGATGGAAAATCGTCAACCTTATTTAGATTTTATTTAGAAGTACTTTTGAAATGAAGAAGAATAGCGTTCTCGCTTAGTCAATATACAGCTAAATGAATTAATGTTGTCCTCGACAAAGCTAAAAAGCCATAGCTAAAAGATCAAAGCCAAGCGCGAAACGTACGATTTCCTTCAAACTTTTAGCTCTTGGCTCCAAGTCTCCCCTGTATTTCAATTTTCAATGCAGAATTTCGACACAACTAAATTAAAACTTGTCGCTATTATCGTACTTTTCGCGCTTGGCTTTGACCTTTTAGCTTTGTCGAGGACAACGTTAATTGATTTAGCTGTATCATCTTGTTCCAAAGATATTCATGTTTTCCGAATATGCAAATGTACCTTATGACGTCATTTACTCACACGAACTCAATAAAATTCT
This sequence comes from Chrysogorgia sp. JL179-B06, assembly GCA_035772405.1. Lineage (NCBI taxonomy): Eukaryota > Metazoa > Cnidaria > Anthozoa > Scleralcyonacea > Chrysogorgiidae > Chrysogorgia > Chrysogorgia sp. JL179-B06. The sequence goes on from JAYKKM010000335.1 coordinate 1,422,196, forward strand.
CAATTCTGAGGAAAATATCCAGCAATTTATTTACACAGTACCGTGTACCATTCGTGTAAGCATACATATGGAAAGTTTCTATACAATCTATACCAATTATTTCCGGAGATATTCGGGTTTTTTTTAAATTTGTGTGCGTGAGTGACGTCATAATGTGTCTCATTTGCATGTTTCAAAGACCTGAATATCTCTGGAATAAGATGAGATATTGACTAAGAGAGAACGATATTTGTCTTCATTTCAAAAGTACTTCTAAATAAACTCAAAATTTGGATAGGCGATTATTCCATCGTATAGTGCCACTTTAACAAGCATGATGTTCAACCTCTTGTTCACCATTGTTATCATTGTTGCTTCTACCTTATTAACAAGTTATAACAGTATTGACGGCTGAACAATACTGTAGCAACCTTGTTGACAACATTGTTCACGGGGTTTTGATTGTTAGTACTCACTTCATTCATCGATTTTAATCCTTATTTGGTTTTTCTTTAGTTGCTGACATTGGATATGGAGAGAAGAACGAGGAGGAGGAACCAGAAGATGTCCCAAAGGTTTGTTTGAGGACGCCAAAATAGTTGATAAGTTCTTTTATAGTTTTTGATGAGTTTTTGACTTGGTCCATTTGTTTTCGATATATCTCTCTTTAACTCTTTCCTGTCCGGCCCACGGTAACGCAAGATTAAAAATTGAAATTCGACAAGCGCCAGGGACATGAGATCCACTCACGCGCCAAATTTGATTTGATTTCATAAACAACTCTGCGATTGGTGGCATTTTGAATTTGCATGATGCTACGCGGGCATGCATGCAAGATGGCATTTTCTAGAAAAATGGAAGTTTTTCAACCTGATTTATGATAATTAATGCTAATTTATATTAACATAATGTGTCTTGTTCGGAAAATTCAAAAGCATTGGTAACAGCCGGTTTATTGGACTTTCCGAAAAGGTATAGATTTCGCAACAGTTATGGATATTTCCCGAGATATCAATAGAACAAAGAGGTAGTTCAATTTTGGATGTTTTTCAGCCCGACAGGAAAGAGTAAAACATAATAATAATAATTTATTAAAATCCATCTTTTGTTTAAAAATACAACGGATTTACAACCCAATACACTATGAAAAACTATTTAAATAAACTATTACAGCTAAAATCAATTACTAAGTTTGGTTAAATATTTACAGCTAAGATCAGATACTAAATTTGGTTAAAATAAGGAAATTACTCTTGGAATAAACGATAGTTCATGTCTTTTAGTATGAGAGAAGATATGAGTGTGGGCCCTTCCCATTCTTAAGTCATAATGATTCGTTATAAGACTAGGAATGTGTTTATTACATGGATGAGTTATATCTTTGCGGATTTTTTCATACTCCTGAATTTCTCTCATTTCCTCAATTTTTTCGCAATTTTTTTAAAACTTTTCACTTGTTTTGTAATGACCGGTCTTTCGGTTTTTAGCGGTTTGTAAAGACCATTGAACGATATATAGACTTGAACGATAACTGAGCCCATCCAGTCTCATTCTTCTTACGTTTTTATAACGGCTTAAACTCGACTAAAAAATGAAATATTTGACAAAATATTGCGAAATTTGAGTTCAATAACCGCGCGGTCATTTGCAGTTTGTATCAATTTTTTTCACTTTTCTGAATAATTGCTGTTTTTAAAGTGCCCCTGCGACGAAATATCACATTACGTTTCCTGGCATTTTTTGTTACAAAACATCCTTTTAGGTTAATAAATGTTCGCATTTGCCAAAAAAATTGAAAAACAAACATTCTATCACAAGAAATTTAACCTCCAAAGTCGCCCAAAAATGTCCGCCATTGCTCAAACCTTGTTCCAGATGAGCCCGCGATTCCACAGCAGAGTAGGTGATTATGACGTCAAAGACTCAACACGTGCAAAGCTTTATGGAAATTATACGAATTATACGACAAGTTACAATAGAAAGTTTTCCCCAAGTAGCTTTATATTCATATCTAACTAGCCACGTGTTGAGTGGACTTGACGTCACTTCCTCTAATCGCAACCTAAGCGTCCGGAACATGTTCGAGTAATGGCGGCCGTATAATCTCGTATAAAAACAGTCTGAAAAGGCGACTTCCCATGCTCGCAATTGCTTGAAATTTGGCAAGTTAAGTGAGAACACCATGCTCTTTACAAATATGTAAAAATTCGGGATACCAAAAATTTCATCACAGGGGCACTTTAAACTCTAGATTGATTAAGTTGATCCAAAAAACTAGCTATTCATTAAGTTTTTTAGCTTGGCACCTGACAAACGTTGTGTTTAAATTTTGTCTTCATCCAATCATAGGGCCGTGCTTATGGAGTTATCGTTGCAGTCTATATATTCCAATCTATATATAGTTCAATGGTAAAGACCGCTCGGGAACCAATCAGATTGTAGAAAAGCTGTGTTAAGACTACACGCCAAGCCATATAATAATTCACTGTACAGACCTCTCGGTTAATAAGTACATAATAATCACGTTCAACTTTGTAAATTATGGCAAAGTAATAAAATAAAATAAAATAGAGAGTAGCATAGCCAATCAGATTGCGGTATTTGGATTAGACAACTGGTAAGTTTTCTTTGATAAGGTAAGTCATAAAGTGTGTCAACCATATAGCTGATGTGATCAACTGATGTTTTTAGAAGAGACACCATCGTCGCGGTACGGACGAAGTTCGTCAGGAGGAAAAACGCAAAGCTACTCTGAAGAAACACCCGTTACAAGTGCAGCTGGAAATAATTTGTAAAGGTATTACAACACAATTAAAGTGCCCCTAA